>JASANQ010001301.1:0-222944 GCA_030849645.1 Wallacemonas sp. Wsd | reverse complement strand
TGCGATGCATACGACGGCAGAGAGTAAGAGAGAGAGGTGCAGACCTGGCCTTCACGCCGCACAGTGTTGTGTGCAATGATGCATAAAACGAATGAGAGCGGAAGACGCGGAGGGAGCGAAGAGCTCTTGCCTCAGCACCACAAAGCAACAAGGTGGGCAGAAGATTAGTTTGTTTCTTTTTCTTTTTTTGAATGGACATAAGTGTGTGTGTGTGTGTGTGTGTGTGCCAACAGCGAGTGCGAATGACGCTACTGGTCGGCCAGAGCAGGCGTGTCGTCGAGGTGAATGGTGGTGAGCTGCGGACAGTCGGCCAGCCCTGCTGTGTTGAGTACGCCAGACTTGGCGGCGAGGAGAGTCGTCAGCGCTGGTGCGCCGGCGAGGGGGGAGAGATCCGTCAGATGGCGGCAGAGTCCCACATCAAGGTGTGCCAGCTTCACGCACTGGGCAAGCCCAGCCACCGATGTGGTGCCGCTCGCAAAGGCGTCAAGCCGTACCAACGACGGCGCACCAGCCAGTGGTGAGAGGTCGGTCAGCGAACTGTTGCGCGCCACGACGAGTTCGCGTAGCTTCGGACACGCGCTGAGGCCGTGCACGTCGCGAAGGTCGCACCCGCTGGCGCGTACCACCTCCAAGGACGGCGCACCTGACAGTGCCGACAAGTGCGTTAGCGTCGAGTTTCCCTCCACGGTCAGCACCGCGAGACGTGGGCAAGTGGCGAGGCCGTCGAGGGCGCCAATCTGGCAGTCAGCCGCCTCCAGCGTCCTCAGGGCCGGTGCGCCAGCGAGGGCAGACAAGCTCGTGAGCGCCGGTGTGCGACTGATGATGAGTGTCGACAACTGGGGACACGCGTGGAGCCCAGCGAGGTCACGCACACCACTGAAAGAGGCGTTCACGTGTGTCAGCGCGGGGGCTGCTTGCAGCGACGACAGCGAGTGCAGCGATTGGCAGTTGCTCACGTCCAGCTCCGCCAGGCTCGTGCAGCGTGCAAGTGCCCCAGTACCCCCGAGGCTGGCGACCGCGCTCTGCGAGACGTGAATGCGCGCGAGCCGAGGTGTCCCGGCGAGCGGCGCGAGGTCCACGAGCTGCAAGCACGACTGGGCCGTGAACGTCGTCAGGCGCGGGCACGCGCTGAGCCCGGTCAGGTCGGACACGCGGCTATAGGAGATGTCCACGCTCCGGAGGCCCGCTGCGCCACCAAGGGGAGAGAGGGTGTGCAGCTCCGCGCAGTGGTGAGCCGTGAACGTGGCGAGTTGCGAGCACAGCTCCAGCCCACTGCAGTCGGCGACGCCGCTGCCGGAGATGACCAGCGAGGTGAGATGCCGCAGGCCTCCTAGGCCCGACAGCTCCGTCAGTTCCGAGCAGCCGGCGAGGCTCACGTGGCGGAGAGCAGTGCACCACGCGAGGGCGGCCACGCTGCGCACGCCAGAGCTGTCCAGGCAGACGCGACGCAGGTGCGGCAGATGCCGGAGAACCGCGACGTCCTCCAGGTCCTCCCAGTGACTGGCGTCGAGCTCCTCCAATTGCACGCAGTTTTTGAGCCAGTCGAGCTGCGAGACGGCGACCCCCGCTGCGCGCAAGCACCGTAGCTTCTTGGCATCCGACAGGCGCGCCAAGTCGGTGTCCGTGATGGCCGGGACCCAGGAGATGTCCAAGAACTCCAGGTGCTCAAGCGGCACGTGGCTCAGACGTGATTGGAGAGTGGCGGAGAGGTTCAGACGCCGCAGGCAGTGGCAGTGACTCAGCAGCTCCAGGTCCGAAAGACTTCGCAATGGGTGTACGCGGGAGGATCCGGAGAGGTCCAGCTCCTCCAGCTGCGCGAGAAAGGGCTCAAGGGTGCGCAGCGAGAGGGTCGGGCCATTCCACGTCACATTGTGCGCATCCACGCCCGTGACGCGCGCACCGTGGACACGCACAAGTGACGTGTACAAGGCGTTCACGCGCAGCACAAGCGGCAGGCGAGCGATGTCAAACGGCGACTGGCGTAGCCACCACCCACAGGCCTCGAGGTAGCGCTGCGCGGTCTCGGCTGACTTCTGTAGTTGCTCCACAACAATGCTGTCGATGATGCCGAACTCATTGGTGGTCTTGCGGAGGCGTAGGCAGTCCACCACTGTGTAGCCCGCGCATGGTGCGGGCGCGAGTTCCACCAGCAGCCGAGTCCACGGCTCCGCAAGCGCGAACGCATGACTCGTGTTCCGTTGGTAGGACAAGACTTCACGTGTACACATGAGTAGGGCAGAGGGGAGGGAGGGAGGTCAACAAAGGCGCGTACGGTTTCCTCGTGCAATGGAGAGAGGAACTGAAAAATGCCAATGCGTTCAAGATAGACGAGTCAGTGGAATGCATGTATTTGCCATGCTTGTTGGTGAGCATTTGAAGTGTGTCAAGTCAACTCAGAGGGAGCGATGCAGAGGGTGTAAGTGTGGGTGATCAGGGAAGACATCTTGGGGATGTGAGTCATGTTTGTGGAGAAGGTAAAGATCAGTGTTTGCCATGAGCAAGAAGGGGCACCGACTAACAGGATACTACGACTGCCACCCTCCACAAGTCCGTCAAGCAACTGCTGTGAGACCTGGTGAAGGCGATCGTGTGATGACAACGCGGGGAGGATATGTTGCTCGTGATATGGTGATGTTTGGCGGTATTGGATGTTGTTGTTTTTTTTTCGTGCCTCATTGGGTGGTATTATCATTGAAGGAGGAGGAGTGGCTCCTATTCTGGATTTTTGACGTATAGTTGCTCGTGAGAAGATGAAGCAAAGGGGGGAAAAAAAGTGCGGAAGAAGAAAACATGCTCAGATAAAACAGAAAAAAAAAACAGAGTGTGCTTAGGAGGGAAAAGAAAAAAAGTATGGTGGTGTTGCCGAGTTTAGAAACGTGGGCTAATTCCGCCGTTGTGTGATATTGTGTTGTTGTTTTTTTTTTTTTTCGTTTATCAGTGTTATTGTGTCACGCGTTCCTGCTCCTCTTGCAGGGAAGCAGGATTTTTTTTTTCTTCTGTTGCGTGCGTTTGGAGTTTGATTTTTTCTTTTCAGTGCTGTTGTGTCAGTGCGCACATGTTGATGGTGTGTTGCATTTTCATTGGCAGATGACCAAAATGGAAGGAAGAGGCGGCCGCGTCTGGGCTGATCGTGGCGCAGAGCCAAAAAAGTGACTTGATAGAAAGAAGATAATGTGTGAAAGAAATGGTGCTGTTTATAGTTTTTGTTACTTGTTATTTTTTGTTGTTGTTGCTGTTTTTTGTGTGTGTCCATTGTACTTGGTCGATTGTTCGTTTCTTGTACGATGGATGGGGAAGGCAGTTGCGTGTGCACACGCATGCTTGGGTGGAAATGCAGAGCTCAGCCCGGGTCGATTGTCAATCGGTCAATAGGTGTTGAGATCCAACGAGATTCCAAAAAAAAAAATGAGGTTGAATAGGTGCGGAAAGAAAAAAATGAGGTGGAAGCGAACATGAAAAAAAAAACGAAAAGGCGGGAGCACAATTGAGCGAAACGTGCGCGCGCACACACACACTTGCAGCGTCGTGTGTTTCTTTCGGTTAGCTGTGTCGAGAGCGCTTGCCCGCGCCGGGCTGCTGCTGCGCCTCCTGCTCGCGGCGACGCTTCTTGCGCTCGTTGCGCGCGTCGCGGCTCGCACGCTTGTTCACGCGGCTCTGCTGGTGGACAGCCTCGCGCTCCTGCACGAGCTCCTGCTGGCGGCGCACGTTCTCTGCTGGGGTGTAGCCTTCTAGGCCGCAGCACATGGTGTGCTCTGCGCAGTACCTCGCCCACTCCTCGGCGGAGACGGCGGCTGCGTACTCTTCCACGGTGCCGTAGCCCATGGCGAAGTAGCTGGGCTTATTCGCGCTGTGCGTGTGACGGTTGGGCTCGCCATTGTGGCCGTAGTTGTGCTTGCGCTGCGAATTGTACGCCATCAAGACGAGCTGCCAGCCCTCGATTCCCAGAGGGGACCGTGCCGCCACGGCCTCGCGGAACGCATCCAGCTTGATGCCCATCCAGTTGTTGCCGTTGTTCCACAGCACGGGCAGGTCCGCCGCCACGACCTCCTGTGCGCTGCCCTTGAGCGTCGCCAAGGGAGGAAATAGACGGCCCGTGAGCAGGGCAGCAATCTTCTCCGGCACGTCGCTCACCACCACCACGGCGGCATCGGTGTCCTCCTGATAGGTGCCGGAGACCAGCGCCTGGCCGAGGCGGCCGGCAGCGGCATTCGGCTCCTTGAGCTGTGCATGGTAGAAAGCTCGCTTCTGTGCCGCGGCACACTGTGCTTGCTGCGCCTCGGACGGGGGCTGCGATGCCATGGTCAAGTCCGGCATGTAGTAGAGGCCATTCTCCCAGTACGGGGCAGCCTCCGCCATGGGCAGCGCGCACAGCCGGCTCAGCAGCTGCTTCGTCAAGTAGCTCTGCTCCGCCTTGTGCTTCGCCAGAACCGTGCGCTGGTGCGCCTTGGCCACCACAGCAGACCGTTTTTCGGCCAGCAGCGCGCGCACGACAGCGAGCTCGGCAAAGTCGGGAATCGTGCTCGTCTTGCTTTCGTCTTCCTCGGCGGCCCCCTCCACCGCTGCCAGGCGCGACTCCATCGTTGGGTACAGAAGGGCAAGAGCGAGCGTGGCGAGGTGTGTTTCCAGGCGCATAGCCGTCTCCGGGGGCACGGGGGAGCCGGCCGGCAGCACCGTCGACGCCGCTGGTGTGCGAATGCCGAAGAAGCGGTCGAGCACGCGTGCGTGGAAGGCATCCGGAGCAGCCTGGGCATGCGCACGTACGGACTGGGCAGCTGCGACCGCCGCCTCCTCGTCGCAATCCGCCATGTCGGCGGCGAGCCAGACATACACGACCTGCACCGTCAGTTCGTCGACGAGCACCTTGGTGCGGTTGTACAGGTCCTGGATCAGCGTTGCCGTGTGCCCCACCACCACACGCGAGCCCTCCATCACCACAAGGCCGAGCGCGTCCAGTACGTCAGCGGGGCCCGAGATCACCGGCTGTGCCGGCGCCACCGACGCCGTCTCCTCTGGCAGCGTGACCTTCTCCGGGAGGGCAAACGTGAAGAGTGCCTCACGCGGCCACTCCGTCTGCATCGCCTCCGCGACTTCGGCTGTGACACCGAGGAGCTCCGTCAAGTGCGCCTGTACCAGCTTGGCCGCCTCGCCGTCGCCGCCGCTGCTGCGGAAGTGCTGCTGGACGCGGCGGAACACGTTGTACGCCAGCCACGAGCGCAAGAACTTCTGCGCGGGCGCCGGCAGCGCTGCACGGCCTGTGAGAGTGGTCTCCCACCAGGGGCCTGCCGCCGCGGCTTGGGCGGGTGCGGCGGCCTCCAGGCGGTGCGTGTGCAGCTGCTGCAGGGCCGCCAGCAGGGGAATGAGCCAGCGCGCCTCTGTGGGCTGCTGCTCCACGCAGCACAGTCGGTCGGCAGGCGTCGTGTCGGCGGACACGATCAGCCGCATCTCCTCCTTCATGGAGCTCACCGAGCGGGACTGCAGGGCGGTCACGGCAAGCATGCGCACAGAACGCAGCGCCACGCTCGAGCCGTCGCCCTCGTGGAAGCCGCGGATGGCGCAGGTCAGGCCCGCCGCGGTGGCGGCTGCGGCTGTCTGCGGGACGCACGCCAGCACGCGCCGCATGCCGACGCCAGCGGTGAGGTTCCACAGCTGCGGGGCGTGCCGGCGGAGGAACGCGCCAATGGCGGGGTGCTCAATGACGGTGACGACGTCGCTGACCTCGCCGCCCGCCACGCCGGGGATGGACACGCCGCGCCAGCCCAGCACGCGGGGCTCATCGCTGCCGTCGATGGGGTTCGCGGTCCGCACGGAGAGGCGATCGAAGCTGATGCAGTCGCTGAGGGAGAGGAAAAAGCCGTGGTACAGGTGGTCGAAGCGGTACAGGTACGGGTCCGGGTAGTCGCCGACGCGACGGGAAACGGCGGGGATGCCGACCAGGTTCAGCAGCTCCAGGAGGTCGATGGCCGTCAGCCCGGTCAACTCCGCGGCCACGTCCTCGACGTCGCTCTCCGCCGAAAGCGTCACGGATGCGTCCTCCAGCTGCGCCTGCACGAGCTCCGCAATGACGCGCAGGCCATCCAGCACGTTGCCCTGGTTGATGAAGGAGACCGCCAGCTCGCCCTCCGCGTCCCCCGCCAGCGTGGCCTCCAGCGCGGGGAGGTGGATCGCAATGGCGGCAGCCTCGCCGCGCGCAATGTCGTCCGGCTCGCCGCTGGTGCCGGCGCGGCGCACCAGACCCTTGGCGGTCTTGTGATTGGCGCCGACACTGCGCAGGTACTCCGCCTTCTGCTGGCTGTTGAAGTTGTCCATGCGGTCCTCGTTGGCGATCTGGTTCAGCAGCAGCGAGAGCGTGGACTGTGACTTCTGCATCCTCTTGCGCAGCTCCATCATGCGGCGGTGCAGAATGACGTCGTGGCGGCGGGCCTCCGCGGGGTCCTCCTCGGCGTCGACGGGGTCAGGCTGCACCGCCCTCTCCATCGCCTGGAAGAAGGGCACCATCTGTTGCAGCTCAGCCAAGGTGTCGCGGTGCCCGACCATGCGCAGCAGCGCCGCCGTGGTGAGCAGGGTCTCGCGGGACTTGGACAGCACACGCTCGTACGCCGCCGACGTCAGCGGCATCACCGTCACCGGAACGGAGATGCGATGATTGAGGTAGAGCGGGCCCATCTCGGGGCTCCAGCCCGATGCCGACATCCAGAAGGTCACCGTCAAGTTCTCGTGCAGGCGCTGGGTTGGCCAGTGGACGATGAACTGTTTGTTGCCGCTTTCCGTGTTCGACCACGGCAGAGGCAAGAAGACGTTGAGGGCCTCCTCATCGCTGCCATCGGTGGTGGTGACGACAAAGTCGCGGCCGCGGAAGCCGGTGACGGTGTCCAGCTGCGCCAGTAGCGCCGTGTCGGTGCTGCTGCAGGAGGCATCGATCATCGTCGCGAGGCTCTCCGTGTTCCACTGCAGCACCGAGGCCAGAGCGCGCGTGTCGGGGTTGGCGTAGGTGCTGGAGAGGAAGCGAATCGCCTGCGCATTCACGCGCCAGTGGGCGTTCAGCAGCGCCGCGCGGAGCGACACCGCGGCGGCCATGGTCTGCTCGGTGTCCGAAATGTCGCCGTCCGAGACGGCCAGGACGTGGAAGCGCGACACCACGTGCTGGCCACCGCGCAGCTTATCCTGTCCGCTGAGCCGATCCATCAGATCTGACAGGACGGAGATGGCGGGGGAGAGGTTTGTGCCGCCGCTCGCGACGGTTTTGTTGGCGCGCATCAGATGCGGTGTCGTCGTCAAAAAGGCGGCCGAGCTGTTGAACGGGATGAGGTGAACGGTGTCGTTGGGCAGCATGCCGGCGCGCTCGAGGGCGTCGGGGAGAAGCGTCTTGATGAGACGCGGCACGGAGTTGCCCATTGACCCGCTGACATCGAGGACGATGATGGTGTGGACCGGGCCGTACTCGGTCGCCTCGGCGTGCAGGATATCCGTGACTGTAGGGGGCAGGTTAAGCTGCACGCACCACACGCCAGCGCCTGTGTCATACGCAATACCGTGGGGCTCCATCGATCAGGTGGGTTGCGTGCAAAAAAAAATGCGGAAGATCAGGAAGAAGAAGAAAAAAAAGAGTGTGTATTCTGTGTACTTGGGGAACTGGGATGATTAACTGGTAGAAGCGTGGCATTGCAAAGAGTGCATTCGCACGGATCATGGTGTGAAAGGAGCAAGGCAAACAGAGACCAAGAGAGGGGAGGAGACGGGAGAGGTGCGGGGTAGAAAGAGAGTGAAGGGCAGCAACAGCGTGAAGGTGCAAAAATTCAATAGCCCTCTGAGAGTGTATAGAGGTGGAGAACAGGGTAGCACTGCGCAGAGAAGACAATGGAGAAGGCGGATGATGTGAGTCTGGTGTGGTGAGACCAAAACAAACAAGCCTTTTGGAATCACGAACAGAAAAAAAAAAAGAGCAGACAGAAGAAAGAGGTACCGATTGAAAAAAATATATATATTTGCTTTGATGTATTTTGATCTGATCAGTACGATGTCAAACTTGCGAGGTGCTCGGGTCTCCATTTTATGCCCTAGCCTTCATCGAGTCTCAAGAGGAATCGAAGATGAAGGGGGCAGGAGGGTGGGTTGCCTCAAAATAAAAATAAAACGGAGGTGTGTGTGGTCAAACAAAATAAAATAAATGAAATAAATACAAGGGGAGGGAAGAAAAGAGAAAAACAAAGATTATTTTGAATGGAAAGAAAATAATGTTGTCGACCGAAATACGGTTTTTTTTTCGCTGTGAAATGAGTCCTCAGGTAGCTATAGGACGCAGGATTGAGGGAAAGGCGAGGAATGGTGAACGCTGTCGTTTTGGATCATTCATCATCGTGAGCGAGCTCATTTTGTAATAGATATGTCTCTTTCATTTCACGGCCACACCAATAGAAAAAGTGACGGTAAATGAGACGGTAAAAAAAAACGCAAGCCGTGCGGACCAGCTCACGCGTGCCCAGTGGCGTTCGCAATCCTGGTAACATGAGAAAAAAATGAGGGAAAATGAGGGAAAATGAGGGAAAATGAGGAAGAGTGTAGCCCGACCGAAAGGCACGCGCAAGTGTTGTCTCACACAAGCCTCGCCATGTGCATTCAGCACAGGCAGCACGCGATGCGGCGAATCTTGGGCCTCAATCCCTCTGCCGGTGTCTTGTCGAGATGCACTCTCGTGAGTGCCGGGCATGTGTCGAGGCCGTCGATTTTCTTGACGCGTGAGTAGGAGGCGTTGAGGTAGCGCAGCCGCGGCGCCCCAGCAAGGGGGGACAGATCGCGCAGAGACTTGCAAAAGAGGCAGGTCAGCATGTAAAGGTTGGGGCACGTGTTCAGGCCAGTGAGGGTCACGACGCCACTGGAGTCTGCGTAGATTCTCTGGAGAGAAGCAGAGCCAGCGAGTGTGGAGAGGTCGTGAAGCGATTCGCACAATTTCACGTCCAAGCTCGTCAAACAGGGACACGTGTTGATCCCTGTCAGGGACACAATGGCCGTGCTAGTCAGCTGCAATGTTTCCAGAGCTGGCGCGCCTGCGAGCGGCGTCACATCTTGCAGAGTGCGGCACCAGCGCAGATCAACGTGCCGGAGCCGCGGGCACGTGCTCAACCCCGTCAGGATCGTCACGCTCGAGCCAGAGGCATCGAGCAGCTCCAATGATGGCGCACCGGCGAATCCAGACACGTCACACACCAATGGGCATCCGTGCACGTCCACGTGCCGCAACCTCGCGCACCTGTTGAGCCCGTTCAGCGTCACCAGGCGAACACATTCGCCGGCGTCAAGTGTTTCCAGGCACGGCGCACCTTGCAGGGGAGAGAGGTCGGTAAGGTGGCAGCACTTGCGCAGCACGAGTGTCGTCAGCTGCGGACAAGTGCTCAGCCCGGTCACGCTTGTCATGGGTGTCCGCGAGGCATCGAGCACCTCCAGAGATGGCGCGCCGGCGAGTGCGTCGAGGTTGACGACCGCAGTGTTGGTAAGCTGGACGTTTTTCAGCTGCCCACACTGCCGCGCAGCATCGACGTTGGTGTCAGCTTGACAGTTGATAAGCGCTAAGGAAGTCAGGTGCACGAGTGCAGGGAGAAAGTCAAGGTGAGGAACGTCCACGGAAGACAACGTCAGCGACGCGAGTTGTGTGCAGTGCTGTAACGGTGTGAAATCGGCCAGCTCACGGCAAAGGCAAACGCTGAGGACCTCCAGTCGCGTGGTGCCCGAGAGCGCCGTCAGATCTGAGAGCGGCACCGATCGCAATGAGAGATGGCGCAGCTGTGTGCAGCGCGACAAGGGTGTCACGTCCCGAAGCTGATAGCAGCCTTGCAAAGCGAGCCTCTCCAGCTCTGGTAAATCGGCCAGGGGGGAGAGGTCATCAATCTTGCAGGACTTGATGGTTAGCTGGGTCAGCCGACGGCACTGGCGCAACGGTTCCAGGTCCCGTAGGTTGAAAAACTTCGTAAGGCTCACGATTCGAAGCTGTGACAGTGCCGAGAGAGCGCTCAAATCCTGCGCGCAGGAGCGGTTCACGTCGAGCGCCGTCAGGTGGACGCACTGGCGCAAAGCAGCCAGTTCGGCAGCGGACAGGGAATTGGCTTTCAGTGTTTCCAAGTGCGTCAGAGTTGCAAGTGCATCACAGCCGGATAAGCACGCCTCGCTGAGATCCAGTTTTTTCACGTCAGGAAACGCAAGGCAAATGCGGTGAAAATCGGCAGGAGGCGTGGCCTTTCTCGAAGAATGGCAGCACTGACGACCCGTCCAGAGAGTGAGCTCCGTCACATGCCACCCTTCGGTATGGATCAGGTGTTTGTCATAGCTGTGCAGAGTAAGCTTCACGGGCAACCGATTCACACCAAATGGTGGGCGATGCAGCCACCAAGAACACGCGTCAAGGTAGCGCTGTGAAACGCTAGCTTTCCGACCGCACTGTGTGACCTCCAGCCCCGAGATAATGGTGCTGCCGTCAGTCTGCGTCTTGCGGAGGTGGAGCACATAGCAAAAGGCACGTCCAGTACGGCAGGGTCTCTCGGTTTCGACGAGAATGCGCGTCCAGGGTTCGCACACGGTGAGCGCGTGGCTCGGGTCGGTCATCTGAAGAATGAGGCAGACAGTCATTTTAGAGGACTGGGCGGTGGAACGAGGGAAAGAAGAATTGAACACACCTACTGGAGAGGCTCACGGAGGGAAAGGAAAGAAAAGGGATTGAGTGGAGACGGGACAGGATGGGTTGTTGTTGTTGTTTTGCAGGCTCGCGACGCGTTGAACAGGTACCACGTACCGCGCAGAGCTGGCAACAGAGAGAACAGTGACCGTAGCAAGATGCCACTGCACCGAGGCGGGGGGGGNGGGGGGGGCAAGGAGAGAGAGATTGCTACAGACGCCGCACAGCAGGCCATCGTCACTCTAAAAGAGTCCAAAAAAAAAAGGTTGGTGTCTTTCACGAAAGAAAAATGCTATGCAGAGGCAGCGCAGAAAAAAAAAAAACAGAAAAGCATGTCTACAGTGCACCGCAAAGCGAGCGCTGGTGGAAAAAGAAAATGAATAACAAGAGACAACACAGGCGAGAACGAAAAAAAAATGCAAGGCAAGATGTGCTGACCTAGCGATACGCTTCCCCAACTCTCTTCCCATCACTACAATGCTGGAATAACGAGAGGTGTTGTGAGCCTCGCCAGACGATCAGTTCTCCGGTTTGGGCAATAGAGGGCACGTGTCAAGCACGTGGAGATTCGTAACAGGGCTGCCGCTGAAGTCAGCCGTACGCAATGCAGGTGCACCGGCAAGCCCAGAGACGTCCTGCAGCTGCGCGCATGCCGCAAAGTTCACCTTGCACAACGAAGCACCCGTGTTCAGTCCAGTGATGGTGTGCACGGAACTTCTGTGGGCCTCGATTTCCTCGAGTTTCGGCGCGCCAGCGAGACCGGAAAGATCTGTCAAATGCTCGCACCACTGGAAACTGACCTTCCGCAGCGAGGGGCACGTGCCGAGGCCAGTGAGTGTATGTGCACCGCTTTCACGAGCGTCGATTTCCTCAAGCATAGGCGCCCCTGCAAGCCCAGACAGGTCCTCCAACTGACCGCAGTACTGGAGGTTCACCGTGCGTAACGAAGGACACGTCTTCAGGAAGGTGACCGTTCGCACGGCTGTTTTAGAGGCGTCAATCTCCTCCAGCAGCGACGCGCCAGCGAGGCCAGTGAAATCCTCGAGCTGAACGCACCCCCAGAAGTTCACCTTTCGTAAACAGGGGCACTTTCCCAGACCCGTTATTGTTTGCACGGTGCTGGCCTCGGCGTGGACTTCCTCCAGCATTGGTGCACCGGCAAGGGCAGAAATGTCCTGTAGCTGCTCGCACAACTGGAAGTCCACCTTCAACAGGGAAGGGCACGTAGCCAACCCGTTCAGTGTTTGCACAGCGCTCCTACTGGCGTTGATCTCCCTGAGCCTCGGCGCACCAGCGAGGCCAGAGAGATCATGCAGCTGCTCACACCCAGCAAAATGCGCCGTCTGTAGACAGGCGCATGTGCCCAGGCCGGTTATCGTCTGCACAGCGCTCGCGTCCGCGTAGAGTTCCTCAAGCATCGGTGCGCCAGCGAGACCGGTGAGGTCTGTCAACTGCTCGCAGCGTTCGAAGTCCACCTTGCGCAGTGAGGCACAGGTGTGCAGGCCCGTAATCGTGCGCACCGCGCTTTCATGCGCGTCGATTTCCTCGAGTTTCGGTGCGCCAGCGAGGCCAGAGGCGTCCAGCAACGCGGGGCAACGTTGAAAGTTCACCTTTCGCAAAGAAGTGCATCTGCCCAGGCCAGACAAAGCTTGTACGCCGCTTTCAGAACCGTTGATCACTTCGAGCAGCGACAAGCCAGCGAGGGCGGAGATGTCGTGAAGCCGCGCGCACTTGGCGAAGTGAACCCTTTGCAAGGGCAGAAACCCCGCCATGACCGATATGTCGGACACGCTGGTCCCACTTATCTCAACGTCCTCCAAAGCGCGCATGCCGGCCAAGCAAGAAATGTCAGTTAGCGCCTCGCACCCGCTGAGGTTCGCCTTGCGCAGTCTCGCGCACCCACGAAGCGCAGACACATCAGTCACGGCCGTGTCACTCAAGTCAATCTCTGTGAGGCATTCAGCGGCAGAAAGGTGGTGAATGCCCTCGACACCTCTGCACTTGCTCAGAGAGAGTACACGCAGCATCTTGACTGGCACAACCGACATGTCGGAGATATCCGTCCACTGGAGTTCGAGTACCTGCAGCTGTTGGCAGGAGCTTAAACGTTCTGGAGACACAAGGCAAAGATGGCCGACCCACGGACTAGAAACCCGTAATGACTCAAGGTGCGGCAACAGATCATCTAGCGCGCGTAGATCAACTGTGTCTACGCTGGAATTCAGGTCCAGTGAGGTGACACGCCACCCTTCCACGCGCACCAATGAGCCACAGTACCGCCAGACAATCAGCTTCACCGGCAACCGTCCCACGCCGAATGGAGCGCGGTGCAACCACCAAGAGCACGCATTCAGGTAACGCTGCGCACCTGTTTGGTCCTCTTCCAGTAGTTCAATCTCGATGCCAGTGATGATAATGTCTGTTTCTTGCGACTTGCGGAGGTAAAGCACGTCACCGATCGCGTGCCCTACTTCACTGGCAACCTGGGTTTCGACCAGCAGGCGGATCCAGAACTCCGCGACGGTCAACGCCTGGCTCGGCCTTTTGTTGTACTGCAGAAGACTGTGAACGGGTGGCATTCTGCGTGTGATGATGCCTTGGGAGGAAGCAAAGAAAAGAAAATAGAGAATAACTTTCAAAGAGAAAGACGGACACACAGATGGTGTGAGCTGGAGCGGAGAGAAAAAAAACAGAAATCAAGTCCAGGCTGCTCAGACAAAGGCAGGGTAGAGAGATCGGGAAATATGGGGTGACGACTGGCGGAGCGTATGGGCACCCATTGTCTCCACAGTGGAATGAGTGGAACCAGTCAAGTCTGTATATCACCTCTCACGCTGCGTGAGGTGCGAGAGTCGCGAGCGGAGATGTGTCGTCCTCGCTCTGTCCGTTTGGGAAAAAAGCAATGTCGTATTTTACAGAGAATGCGGGTTTTGGACAACATGATCCTGCACAACGCGAGAATAATAGAAGATGAGAGCGTAGCACATTCGCGCAGTGCTGCGCTTGCCTGCTGCTTGCATGGCGCGGGTGCGATGACTACAAAAAGAAAAATGGGAATTCACGTGCGCGGTTGATTTCATTGATGGCGTTGCCGCATCTGTGAGCGAGAAAACCAAAACTGGCTGACTCACTGCAGATGTGTACATGCGCTGGCGTGAATCTTCTGACCAGCGCAGCCCATGCGCACGGCGAAGCGGAGCGGCAGCGTCATGAACGGCTCGTTAGCGGACAGCGTCGTCTCGAACACGTGCTCGTCGTTCACGAGCACGGACAGCGCCGCACCCTTAACGCGGAGGCACACCTTGTCGCCGTTCTTCAGCGCGGGGCAGCCGGCAGCGAGCTTCTCGGCCGGCATCGAGCACTTCACCAGCTCCGGCACCTGGCCAAGCACCACGGACGTGTTCGCCGCAAACGCACCGAAGTCGTCCTCGTAGCCGGCAGGCGTCACGCCGACCTCCATGTAGCTGTCCTTGGCGCTGTCCACAGTCAGGTGCGTCTCATACAAGCCGGCGCCGAGCAGAGGGATGAACTGGTTGCGGTCGTGGTCGTGCTTGGAGGCCAGCGCCGCGTCCCAGTAGCACGTGTCGCACAGCGCGAACTCGTCGGGGGCACCGCACTGCGCACACAGCCACAGCGTGCCGCGCGCGTCCTCGCGTTCGCACCCGGTGCAGCCCTGCGGGTACGCGGCCCACGGCGACGGCGTGATCGCGAACGCCTCGGAGCTGAAGCACAGCGCACCGGCAAATAGGGCCTGCGCGCTGCGGTGACTGTCCGTCAGCTCCACGTGTACGGCATCGCCAAGCAGGCTGCACCGCTGCGCCACGTTGTCAGGCGCGCGCACAGCCACGTTCGGCGGGATCACAGCCGCCTGGCCCTTGTCGGACATCGTGTATGCCACACGGAAGCGCTCGTCAGACGGCAGCGTCAGCTCGGAGATAACAGGCATGATGACGGGGATGCCCTGATAGAAGAACGACACCTTGCCGCCGCTCACGCGCATGACGAGGTCCACGGTCTTCGGGATCCGCGGCATGCGGTCCACCGGCTTCCACTCCACGAGCTCGTCCTGGTAGTGCACGTACACGCGGCGGTCCTTGATCAGCAAGCCGATGCTGTGCGGACCGAACTCCTTGCCACCAACAATGTTGTCTTTGCCGTTGTTCCACAATTTTGCGCTCACAAGCCCGAGGCCGATTGGCTCGCGGCACACGTTGGTGATGCGCATGGAAAATACCTTCTCCGCGTTGCCGTACCAGCGCTCGTGGGCAGACAAGGACGCGCGGACAGAGTGCTTGCAGCTCATCAGCTTGTCCTCGTCCACGTTCATCGATTTCATGCCGTAGTGGAACCGTTGAACATCCAAGCCGCTCGGCAGGATGCGCGCCAGCTGGCCCTCCTCAGACAGCGACACGGCAAAATACAGGTCGCCGGAGAAGAGCGACATGTCTCTGAACTCGTCGCAGTGGACAATGCCCTTTTCAATGTGCGCGTGCACACCCGTCCTTCGGTCAAATGAGAAGTGCATCGTCAGCTCGTCGGCATCTGGTGTGTCGCCACAGAACACGGCCTTGTCGTTGACAAACACGAACACCTCGCCGTTCTTCAAAAGGCAGCCGATGCTGTCTGGTGATTTGCCCACAATGCACTGGTGAGCGTTGCCGCTGTCCAGCGCGGTCTTCTTGAAGAAACCACAGCCAGCGTAGCCATTTTTGATGCCGGTGAAACGGAGGGACACGCCGATGGCCGCCGTCTCCTCCGTGCCAACCGGCACGGATGCGTACATTGTGGCGTCCTGCGCCTCGTTGCAGCGGAACACAGTAGGGGTCAGCGCCACGATGGGGCCATCCTTCTCCACGTCAAGCTTGAGTCGCGCGAGGTCCGCGCACAGCGGACCTGTCTCCGGTGCGTTCGCCTCATCCTCCGTAGGGTCACCGCTACCACCGTCACCCGGTGCCTCCACAAGAGCCCTCAGATCCTCCATGAGCTTTTTGACAGTCGCGCCGACATCTGGCGCGTCCAGACTCGCATCCTGGGAAGGGCCTGTGATAGACCGACCGCTGTCCACAGCGAGCGCACCAATTTGCCCACTCGCACCAGTGGAGACGCCGACGCGGAGCTCACCCTGCAAGTTCAGCGCGCTCAGTGCGGTGCATGAGAGTGATTTGCCGTCCACCCGAAATGCAGGTACGCCGTCCTTGACGCTGACATCCAGGAGCACAGGCGCGGCGCAGTTTAGCGGCGTACTCAGCAGCTCCTTGTCGTTGGACACAAGGACAGCCTTGCCGTCGCCAACGCGGCACGCCACGGAGCCGGCCAGTGAGGTTGTGCCGAGGCGGTGGCTCTTGCACGTCTCTGTCAGGGCGGCAGGGAAGACGCCGAACCAGCCGCAACCGCTGTTGAGCTCCAGCCAAACAGCCCGTGCATGGAAGCTACTGGAGGCGGAAAACGACTCGTTGGAGTAGACCGTGCAGGCCGCCGCGTCCTGGCTGGCAAACACCACCTTATTCTGCACCGCCACACCAGGCAGCGTCTCGTTGAGCGTCAAAGACAACGCTGACTTGCACAGTGCACGACGGCACAAGCGGAACATCACAGCAGTCGAGACAACAAAGAAAAAAATGAGGAAGTACACCGCGCGGACACCGGTGTTGACTGCAGGAAAAGAAGTGAAAAAGCAATCAACTGGGGTACACTGCCAAATGGTGCCAAAGGAAAAGGAAGAGGGAGACAGGAAGATGCAGGTGCGAGTGGAGGGACAATGCGAGCGCAACGCAGCGCTAACAGCATGCTTGACCGCAGTATTACGCCTCACTGAGCACGTCAGTACGTCTGGAAATGCAGACTGGTTCGGCAGGGCTTGTCGGAGATGAGAGTTCGTGCACACGCGTGGTGCGAAGTAGTACGCCAGCAACGGAATCACGTTTCCACACGGGAGGTGCGCGCACACTGGGTCAAGAGAAGAGCACGTAATGAACAGGTGAGTAGTTTGTGTGAAGAGTATCGTGCGGCAGAGTGCATGTTCAAATGTAGAGAAAGAGGGGAGTAAAAAATGAGGTAGTGACCTCACACAAGTGGCACACACAAAGAAAGAAGAAAAAGAGAAATAGAAAATGAGCGACCACGCGGCGCCAAGAAGAATGCGCAAGCGGTAGAAGACAGAACACAGTAGCAGACAAGCCGAGGATGGGGCACCGCCCATGTAGCAAGCTCAGGGTCGCAATACTGATCTTCGGACCAGATGCCAGAGCATGAGGAACAGCCAGAGAAACGCATCACGCCCCATCCATGCTTCTTGTTTCGTAGCCATCGGCCAGTGTACTGGTCACTTTTAGAGTCCACGTTAGTGTCCTCACCTCCTTCAAAGAGGCACTCCGCGCACCGTCATATATGAAGCCCGCAGAGACAGTGAACACGCCGCAGCCTTCGAGTGCACCGTCCTTGAACGATCCCTTGTAGGAGCTCCCACCGGGCTGCTAGCAGCACGTTGCCACGGTAGCGAGTGGGGAAGAACAAGATGTGCGTTTGGCTACTCTTGCTGCTGCTTTTTACGACGTCTTAACAGTTTTTGCACGTGCTGCGCCGTTGATGCCCCAGGACAGCCATGCATGCCTAGTTTTGTCAACTGCTTGCAGTCTTCAAGGCCGTCCACGTTGATGACATGAGCCCCGGTGGCATCGATTTTCCTCAGCGCAGGCGCGCCGGCAAGCGGTGAGAGGTCGTCAAGTTGGCCACACCTCTTGAGAATCAGGGTGTGGAGAGTGGGACACGTGTTGAGGCCTGTCAGGATGGCGACACCACTTTGTTGGGCATCCAGTAGGAGGAGAGACGGAGCCCCGGCGAAACCAGCTAGAGACGTGAGACCGCGGCACGAAGACAGTGTCACCACACGGAGGGCCGGGCACAGGTTAAGGCCGGTGACGTCTGTTACGCCACTATTGTGTGCATCGACTTCTGTGAGGGACATGGCGCCTGACAGGGGTGATAGATCGCGCAGTGCGCCGCACTCGCCAAGCCTCACAACGTTCAGGTTTGGGCAGCTGCCGATGCCATCAATACACTGAACGGCAGAGCTGTACACGTTCAATGTGGTCAGTGAAGGCGCGCCAGCAAGACCTGTGAGTGTAGAGAGGTGGTCGGAGAAGCTGATGTCAAGAGTGGTGAGCTGCGGACACTTGTGCAAGTCGCCTAGTGCTTCAACACCGGTACTGTACGCGATTAGAGCCTCCAGGGACGCGAGTCCAGCCAGCGGTTTGAAATCCTTCAACTCCGAACAGCACGCCAGCTCAAGTCGTTTTAAAGCGTGACAGTTTGCCAAGCAGGACAGGTTCTGTATCGCTGTGCAGGAAGCACAGACGTAGCGGAGTGTGCGGGCGGACGATTCCAGCGGTGACAAGTCCGCGAGACTGTGCCACCGGTTGACTTCGACCTCCTCCAGCGATGCGCACGCACGTAGGGGCTCCAGACTTTCCGCATCAACTGCGGTAGCCGCGAAGGTACGTAGTTTTTGTGCGAGCGAAAGCTGCCTCACGTGGCGCAGTTTCGTGCACTTCGACACGTCGATTGTCTCCAGTGCGTTTACGGAGAGAAAGTCAAGGGTCTCAACATCGGTACCTGCTAACTTCACGTGCCGCAGAAACTGCGAATTGTGGAGAAGCGCTGCATTCGCAATGTGTCGCATGTAGGGGTACGATGTGGACACGTCCAGCTCCTCGAGGTTGGCAAGGACGTCACTGAGAACGCTGAAGTCGACGAGTGCACTCGCGCGAGTGGTGGCGCTCAGGTCCAGTTTTGTGACGCGACAGGTACCAACGCGAACCAAGGTGTCCGTAAATGCGTGTGCGATGAGGGAGACCGGGAGTCTCGAGAGTCCAAATGGTTTTCTTCCAAGCCACCACTCGCACACACTGAGGTAACGTTGCGCTGCATCTGGACTGTCGGACAGCTGCTCGATCTCGATGGCAGTGATGATTCCGAGCGCATTGGTCGTTTTGCGGAGAGACACTTCGTTTCCGATTGTGTGCCCGTTTCCGCCGGGACTCTCCGTTTCCACAAGAAGACGAATCCAGGGAGTGGCGATCATAAGCGCATGGACATTTTTGAAGTTGTACAGAAGGGTGAGGCGCGTCGCCATTTTTTATTTTTGTTCTCGTTTCTGTGGGTGTGGGTGGGTGGGGGTCGGGGTGTTGTTTTTCCTTGGGGGGGGGGGGGGTGGGGGGGGGGGGGGGGGGGGGGGCGGGGCCCCCGCGCCCCCCCCCCCCCCCCCGGCCNGGCCCCGGCGACGCCCCCCCGCGCCGCGGCCCCGCGCGAAGCACCGCCGCCACACATCCCCAACCCCACCACACACCAACCCACACACCAACCCCCCCCCCCCCCCCCAACCCCCAACCCCGACGCACACACAAAAGAAATGGAAGAGCGCCTCGGCGAAATTGCGGGTACGCTCGCGCGTACCAAAGAACGGAAGAATACTATTCTGTACAAGGCCGTGCAGCGGAAGCGCGAGGAGGAAAAGCTTGCGCGACTTGGAGTGAACCGTCTCCCATCCAACCCACGCGAGACAGCCGATCCCAAGGTAATTCGCTTCGTCATCTCGCAGCTCCAGAGCGAGATAGGTGAACGGATTGAGAAGCTTCGTCGGCCTGTGTTTATTTCGATTGAGAAGGATGGCGAGTCTGCTGTGCGTGTCAAGAACGATGAAGTGAACCAGCTTCTCGCGAAAAAGCATGCGTGGGAAATGAGACTGGCATTCGTCACAGACGGCGAATCCCCTCCCTTTCAGCGGCGCAAGTTCTTTTTCGGCTGCGCAAAGGAACTGCCCGAGGCAATTGTGCAGAAGCGCGGCCGGGAAGGTGAGGAAGAGGAAGAGTCCTCTGATGACGGAGTGGCAGAGGCCCTGCAGTCTTCGTCGCCGCACGGCGAGAAAAACACCCGCGGGCAAGCCACGCACGATGCCGATGATGCACGACAGGAGCTCATTCACGGTTACTACGAAGCCATCTCCATGTTGGCTTCTGAAGACACAGATGCCAAGCTGCTGCTTGCTGAAAAGGAAGCGGAGAAAAAATTCAAAAGCACAAATGGGGCCCCTCAGAACTATTCCTCCTTGGCCACTGCCTCGTCGCCCACAAAATACGTCAGTTCGTACGTGCAGGATGGAAAGTTACAACTTCCTGACGAGCAGGAATACAGCCAGGCTCAAATTGAGAGAAAGCGACAGGCGCTCCTGGGACGGCTCCAGTCGCTCAAAGAGAGCCGCTCGTCGTCCTAATGACACCGCGCGTGGGGGCCGACAGACTTTATTTCTTCTTTGCTCACCATTTGATGTGATTCCGATGAATTCGCACGTAACATTTTTTTTTGCCAGCTAAGTTGACGTTCAGCGTCGCCTTCATCAAGAGCACAAGCAAAACAAGAATGGAAAAAAAACGGAGATGAGGCAGCTCCCCCACTGTTTCACACGGCCAGTGCTGCATGTCAAGGTCAAATTCTGACGTGACGCCTCGTGACGACATTGAGGTATGTGATCATTACTAGTCAGGCACTGTTCAACTGTAGAAAAGGTGCGTTGACGATTGGCTGCTCGATCTACTAGTTAAATTACACCGACCCGTCTGCATGCCCCCCCCCCCCTTCCCTCTCAACCCCTATTCATTACTCAACCCTATACTTTTTCTGGTACCACCTGAAATTAAATAATTTTGATCCTCTGCCGCTTTTCTTAGGCAACGCATTAATTGGCTTTTCAGCCAGCTGGCTTGTTGTGACTTTTCTGTGCACCGCTTGATCTCTTTCATTGTACCTCCTGTTTCTCTCTTTCTTTCCTTTTTCTTTTTTTCTTTTTTTTTTCGGTGTAGCTAGTGCCCGTTTGGTGCTATCGGCGTACACACGTTAGTGACAAATGAAAGGACGTAAATCACAGCATGGACCCGTGAAGCGTCCGATGTCACGCTTTTTGACCACTGAGGCAGGTACTGCGCTCAAGAAAAAAATATTTGATATCGGCGCAGCAGCAGCGACTGAAGAAAAGCCTACGTGCCTCGGCGACGGCACACCCCACAGCCCTTATCGGAGGCTGTTGCGTGACAAGGCCAACCAGTCTGGGTGCTTTCACTGTACCAGCGCCCGGTGCGACTGCGCCTACTTCGCAACGGTCCTGCAGGAAACATACGACGCGCTGGCGCAAAAGCGTGTTGTGGAGGTCGCAGGAGCCCGCTCTCTGTGTGCCAAGTCGTTGCTCCCTCCATTTGTCTCCCGTCTTGTCGAAAGTGTGCCAATCACGCGCGACGACACGTTTTACGATCTCGGTTCGGGGAACGGCTCCATCCTTTTCCAGGTAGCTTGCACAACAGGTGCGAAGTGTGTGGGCATCGAGGTCAGCGAACACAACGCCGCTGTTGCGCGCGATGCGTGGAAGATTCTTCGTCCTCGCCTCGAGGAACACTTTGGGCGCACCATGCCGGAGGTGGAAATTATCACAGGTGACCTCACAAAGGTACTTGCAGATCCTGCCTATTTCGCTAACGAAAACGGCCAAACCGTCATTCTCATGTCTAATTTGCTGTTTCCAAAGCCGCTGACACACTACCTTTCGGAGCGGATGCGGAGCACCCCGACCGGTACGCGTGTGATTTGTTTTGATGACCTGTATCCGCATGGACGCTCACTGGCCGCTATTAGAGACCCAGACGCCTTTGCGAAATTCAGCATGACCGATTATATGTGGCAGGAAATGGCAGTTGAATGGTGCTCCATGGAGGGGCACTACTATGTGCACACGCGCAAGT
Source organism: Wallacemonas sp. Wsd (assembly GCA_030849645.1). Classification (NCBI taxonomy): domain Eukaryota; phylum Euglenozoa; class Kinetoplastea; order Trypanosomatida; family Trypanosomatidae; genus Wallacemonas; species Wallacemonas sp. Wsd. Next base: position 201,500 of record JASANQ010001301.1, on the reverse strand, counting down.
AGGGTATCCTCACGCCGTAGTCGCATTGAATCTCTGGCCTCCCTCCACTATGCAGTCTACCAAAAGTGGCACCGCTTCCCATTCAGAGTTGCATGCGCGTGTTCTTCACGTTCCTGTCTTTTTCTTTTCTTTTCTTTGTTGTTGTTGTTCCTTGTTGGTTCACTGTGATTTAACTGTACTACATTCCAACGTCTTGCGGTGTCTTTTCTCACCTTCACCGACCCAAAAGTATCCACCACTTAAAAGAAAAAAAAAAAAGAGATGGAGTTCTGCCTGGACTGGTCCCTTTTTGGCCACATGACGTGTGTCATGCGCAGGATCTTCTTCTCCACACCGCAGTTGGTCTCGCGCATTGTAATGCACTTTGGAATGCTATTGTAAGCAGCCGAAGCAGGAAAAAAAAAAGAAAGGTTGCATGGCAGTGTGCCCCTCCTTGGTATTGCTTTTTTACTCAGCCTCTCTCTCTCACCACAACTAGCCTAGGGGTGAAACACGCCACACCGGCTTATTGGTACTCTCTACGCACTTTGCTTTCCTATCTTACTCCATCCCTATTCCGTGATTTCTCTCTTTCAGAAGGTTCTCTCTCTTGTCACGCTCAACCCAGTTTGTGGGAAGCTATTCATTTCTACCGTCGAACATTTTTTTCCCAATCCCAATCGAACAATGTCTGCCTATCCCTCCACCGCCATCGGATGGATGAAGAAGCTCATTTCCTTTGACTCCACAAGCCGTAACTCCAACTTGGACATTGTCACCTACCTCAGTGACTACCTTGCGAGTCTCGGCATCAAGTCCGAGATCACGTTCGATGCCACCAAGAAGAAGGCAAACCTCTTTGCGACACTTCCACCCCGCGGCAAGTGCGCGAAGGGCGGCATTATTCTGAGCGGGCACCTGGACACTGTGCCGGTTGATGGTCAAAAGTGGAGCACTAACCCCTTTGAGGCTGTTGAGAAAGGCGACCGTATCTACGGCCGCGGCACGTGTGACATGAAGGGCTTCATTGCTGTGTGCATGTCCGTTGTGCCGCAGATTTTGAAGATGCCTCGCACCAAGCCCGTGTACCTCGCTTGGACGTACGACGAGGAGGTGGGCTGCCTCGGAGGATGTGCCCTCACAAAGGTGCTGAAGGAAAAGGGCATCGCCGTTGATGGATGCCTTGTGGGAGAGCCAACGTCCAACAAGGTCATCGTGGCGCACAAGGGCATCGTTGTGTGGAAGGTCACTGTCACCGGGAAGGCGTGCCACTCCTCGTTTGCCCTCACGAAGGTGGGGTGCAACGCCATTGACTACGCGGCGCGCTTGATTGTGAAGATCCGTGACATTGCCGAGGACATCCAGGCCACTTGCGCGCAGGACAAGTTCTTCGACGTCCCCTTCACGACCATGTCAACGAACATCATTCAGGGAGGCAATGCGATCAACACGGTCCCGGCGGAGTGCGTGTTCCATTACGAATTCCGCAACCTGCCTGCCATGTCGCAGGAGGCAATCCAAGAGCGCGTGGATCAGTACGTGAAGTCGGAGCTGTTGCCCAAGATGCGGAAGGAATATGCCGATGCTGACATCTGTATCGAGAACCTCGCGCGTGTGCCGCACATGACGGACGCGGAGGAGAAGGATCCCTTTGTGGCTCTGCTGCGTGCGCTGACAGGTGACCGCGACCTCCACAAGTTGGGCGGTGCCACGGAGGCGGGCCAGTACCAGCTGATTGGCGTTCCGGTGCTGGTCTGCGGCCCTGGTGATATCGGTGTGGCGCACCAGCCCAACGAATTCGTGCCTGCAAAGGACATTGCGGACTGTGAAAAGCTGGTGGTATCGCTGATCGAAAAGAACAACACGCTTCCCTCCAATGTGTAGAGCCACAACACTCGTCTCTGCGGCAGCGAGCGTATACAGTGGGAGAAGTCAACTGATCGGAGAGCAAAAAGACGATGACAAGGGCATCATGAGGAGGAGATAGCGAAGAAGATTCTTCCCGTTCTCTACCCTTGGCTGACGCACATGCATTTTTGCCAGTTTCTCTCATTTTTCTTTTTCATCTCCCCCCCTTTTTTTAAAACCACCAGCATTTTTGTCAACTTTCCTCCTTCTCTTTGCACTGCAAAGCTGGTACCGTAAGCGTACCAAACGAGACTAGACGAGATCTTTTTCGTTCAGCCTGGACAAGCGTCAGTTGTGATTGTTGTTCTTTTTTTCTCCCACTGCGCGTCCCATACCTGACCACCTTGAGCGCACAACCGTCGCCTTGTGTTCTTCTTTTTCGTTTTGTTTCTTCTGTGTGGGCATATCCTATCTTCCTCCTTTTTTTTTCTCTTTTTTTCCCACTCCATACATGCAAGCGTGCGCTATCATGGAAGCGCTTTCCGCCAACTCTCGGACGCACGTGATTTCTCGAAAGAAGCTACTCACAATGCCAAGTCAAACAACGATGACGACTGGTTGGACACGGTGCGCACGCGGGAAAGTTGGACGGTGGCACGTAGCACGGTCTCCCACAAGCAGGACACCGTGCTGAGGTACCCGTTTCCTCCTGCGCAGCAATTACAGCCTCGCTCTCCATGATTCACACGTATCATCTCCTCTGGGCTCCGGTGGCCAGCCCCAGCACTGATATTTTTGTTTCGCTCCCCTCTCTCCCCTCTCTCCCCAAATTCCTTCTCTTCCACCTCGCAATTCCTCCATTCTTCCGTGTACCTCCGTGCGTACACACTACAGTCACCATTTTTCTCGACGCGAGAGCAAACACTTCTGCTGGACAGAGTTACGAAACGCCTTTCGGTATAGCTCAATTCATGGCTGACGACGCACACAGCCAAGTGAACGGGCTGAGTTGCCAGCTTCGAGAGTGCTCCAGCGAGGATGTCGGCGGTCTGCTGGACGACCTGTGCACGGCACTCTTTGGGCCACAACTGCCCAACGGCACTCTGAGCGAGGCAGAGTCTACTCGCCTTGTGTCCATGGTGTCGCGCATCACTCTGAAAGGAAGACCGCGCCCCACAGATGACGTGGTTTTGGATGCGGTTGTTTTGCTCAAGAGCCTGCTCACTGGCGTGTTCATTGGCGAGCACTCTCTTTTGAAGAAGCTTGTGAGAAGGCTGGATGACACTCTCCTCCCGACTCTGTTCCTCAAAACGTCTATTCGCCCGTCGCATCTACGCGCTGCCTTGTGCATCTCCCCCGAGTTCGTCACCGCTGTTGCTCACGCCTCGACGTTGGAGACTTTGAGGGATTGGAAAGTCGCGAATCAGTGGGACTTTTTGCCACCATCCCGCACCACAGCATCTCCGTCCCGCCATGTGCTGACGAACAGCAGCGACAAAGAGAACGTCAGCAATAGCCCGTGCGCTGCGGCAGTGTGTCAGGAGCAAAAGAGCTCGCTTGCGGCGTGTGGTAAACCAACTGGCGCGCGCGCCGTCTCAGGCCCCCATGTGAATCGACCACGTTCCACACCCGCCACTAGCATTCTTCCCACGCGAGGCATCCCATCTTACCTCATCACCAAGCGAGGCGCACGCGCGTCTACACCGCCACCAACAGACAACGTGGCGATCGGTGCGCAGATAGATCTACCATCGCACGTCGCGCCACCGCCGTTACTGAACGAAGACAGCAATAGCACCCTTGTTTTGGAATCACCCGTGAAGCGACGCCGCTTGGACTGTCACGTTATTCCTCCTTCACCCAAGCGGGAGTGAAAACTGAGTGGGAGACGACTCTCTGCTCGTTTGCGCGCGCTCTCACTTTCCGGTGGTGAAAGCATAGATACATACATACAGATACCCATCTATAAAAAAGTAAATGCACACACAGTCAGAAAAAAAAAACAAGTAAAAAGTATCTCGTAAAGAACTAGTCCCGTGAGCGAGAGACACACGAGTGCCAATCGGTGACAGAGAAGTGGAGCTCAAAACATCACACGCATACTGTGGATACACGCCACACTATTGCCCGATGCGCACCCCTCTCTAGCTGCTCACCCGTTCAAGCCTCGTGGCATCATGAGAGGTGCACTCGAAGAGTGATACGTCAGTACTGAGTTCTCCCTCCTCCTTCCCTTACACCCACATTCTTCGTCGCTGCTTGCCTCCTCATTCTTTCCTTTATTGCTGGATTTTTTATTTGTTTTCGTCCCTGTGAACTGTGCTAGGAGCAAAGATACACTGTAGCCAGCAAGCAAGAGCTATATTGCAATCGTACAAAGAAACCAGTCATCCCACGGCACATCCGTCGATCTCAAGAATCCGTTGAAAAGGGTTCTTGTTCTTTTTTTTTTCTCTTGTTCTCACCAGCCCAACATTCTTTTCCGCGCTTACGAAAATGGACATGCGAGGCCTGGCACACTTTATCCGGGATATCCGAGAGTCAACCGGAAACAAGAAGGAGGAACAGGACCGCGTCGAGGAGGAGCTTGCCAAGATTCGCGCCAAGTTCATCGACACGCGGCACATGACGGTGTACGACCGAAAGAAGTACGTGTGCAAGCTCATGTTCATCTCCATGCTCGGCTACCCCATCACATTTGGGCACATGGAGGGGATTAAGCTCATGGCCGGTGAGACAGCATCCGAAAAACTCATTGGGTACCTCGCGGCGAGCGTGCTGCTCAACGAAAACAGCGAACTGATGACTCTGACCACGCACACTGTGTACCGGGACCTCATGTCCGGCTCCGACTTCAACAGGGGTCTGGCGCTGACAGCCATCGCGAACGCCGGCAACAAGGACTTTGACGAAATCATGTGCAGCGGTGTCGAGAGCATCATCATGAGCGACAACACAGACCAGCATATTCGAAAGCGCGCTTTCCTTACACTGCTCAAAGTGTATCAAAAGTTGCCAGCCGTCGTGGACCTCGCCACTATCGTGCCCAAGGCCATCGAGACCCTTAGCACCCCACAGGCTGGCGTGTGCATGTGCGCCGTCACCTTTTTGAACGGCTGCATCAGTGAGGAGAACTTGGCACTCTTCAAGGAGTGCCCTGCCAAGCTGCTCGACATCCTCTCGCACATCATCATTGACAAGCAAACCGAGCCGGGCTACGTGTACTACGGCGTCCCCGCGCCGTGGCTCCAGGTCAAGGTGCTGCGACTTCTGCAGTACTTCACTGTCCCAAAGGACGAGGACCTCCTGGAGCGCGCGACGGTCGTGTTGCGGCGCATCGTCAAGGCCACAGACAAGGTCCTCAAGGAGGCCCAGACACAGCAGAAGCAGAGAGGCACGCAAAATCGCGTGAGTGCGATGAACGCGGTGCTGTTCGAAGTGGTCTCCCTGGCGATTCGGTGGGACATTGCGTCTAAGCTGGTCCACGACTGCGTCAACGTCATCAGCGGCTTCATCTCGGACAAGAGGGAGTCGAACATTCGGTACATTGGCCTCACGCTGCTGTCCCGACTGAGCTTCATTCGGGTCGAAGGGTTCGACTTTGCGGCGCAGTGCAAGCAGTACCAGCAGCAAATTATTGTTGGGCTGCATGACCCCGACGTGTCGATCCGCCGCAAGGCCCTTGACGTGCTGGTGGCGCTTTGCAACCCCACCAACTTCACCGAGATCGTCAAGGAGCTCACCTCGTACTTGCCAATCGCGCCAGACGCGTCCTTCCGCTCCAGTCTTGTCCTCGCCATTGCCCTGCTGGCGGAAAAGTACTGTGATGACAGCAGCACCTACGTGGACGTGCTCCTGTCCATTGTCTCCGAGGCGGGTGACCAGTGTCCTCCTGAAATTGCCTTCCGCGCGGCGCAGGTCATCGTCAACGACGTCTCTGTGCAGAAGCGAGCGGCGTCGACCATGTTCAGCGTGCTTCGCAGTCGCAAGTCCCTGCAGCAACTGACCGTGCGCCTCGCCGCGTTCGTTCTCGGCGAGTTTGGGTATCAGGTGGCGTTGATTCCGGAAAGCTCCCCGAGCGCGCAGCTTTCCCATCTCATTGGTTGCCTGGTGCTCTCCACGCCGTACACTCAGGGTGTCATTCTGAATGCGCTCGTCAAGTTCTACAATGTGTACGACGATGTCGTGGTGCGAGAACGCGTGATGGAAGTGCTGCGCTCCTGCACGCACCACGTCGACCCCGAGCTGCAGCAGCGGGCGTCGGAGTACGTCGCTCTCATCGAGAACGGTAATCCGCAGCTTCTCGACAGTGTGCTGAAGCCCATGCCTGCATTCAGCGAGGACGTCAGCGTGTCCGTGATCAACGCGGCGAAGCAGGGCGGCGCGCACGACCTGTGGGCGACCAAGGTGGCCACCAAGGATGAGAAGCGAGCGCGCAAGAAGACGGAAACGAACGGCGGCACTGACAGGAAGGCGAAGCGCGTGGTGGTAAACCTGAAGGACATCAGCGCCTCCGTCGCCAGCGAGGCGCGCCGCGCCGACGACGCGGTCGAGTCAGAAGTTGACGCCCTCTTCGAGGTCTCCTTGCCGCAAGGCGTCGAGCATCGTCAGCAGGTTTATGCCGAGCGCCGCAAGCTCTTCACATCGTTGCTGTCCAGCAACGAAGGCCTGCTGTACACCGACGGTGCTCTGGAGCTGCGGTGCACACAGGTCTACCGGTTCGCGGACTGTCGGCTGGCGCTGCAGCTGCACGCGGTGGGCGGTGCAGCGCTGGGCGACGTTTCTGTGGATGTGCTCTCTGCGGATGGCGGTCTTTTGCTGCAATCGCGCAACAACGCTGATGTGTCCGTGTCGCCTGGCCAAGAAACCGAGATGGAGTTTGCCGCGCGCAGCCTGGCACCGTTTCGAAATCCGCCGACAATCCGCCTGGTGTACACCACGCCCAACAGCCAGAGCGTCAACGAGATTCTCACGCTGCCCGTCACGGCGGCACGGTTCATCTCACCATACGACGTGCAGTCGGACGCGGACTTTGCGCAACTCTTTGAAACCACCAAGAAGGCGACTACGCCAGTCTCGCGCACCATCTCCGTCCAGGCAAGTGTGACGGCACAGTCCATCACGCAGGCGCTGGTGCAGCAAGGGCTTCGCTCGCTTCTTTCCTCGAGCGGGGCCATCGTTGCCGTTGGCGCGTACGCCCAGCAGCCCCAGGACAAGGTGGAGTACATACCGATCTCCTGTGAAATCGTGCGAGGCGGCAACAGTGTCATCGTGACAGTGTACTCGTCCAGTGATGTCCTGAGTGCGGTTGTCGTCGACACTATTTCCGTGGTACTGTGAGTCTCCGCGTAATCTCAGCTCAGCTGTCCCCACCTGTGGACTGATTGCTCTCTCTCCCTCTTCCTCTGTGTGATTGCAGATTGTTGTTTTTCTTGCTTGCTTGTTTGTTTGCTTATCCTCCCTCCCCCTTTTTCTTTCCTTATCGTCGTTGTACCCTGTCATGGAAACACTTTTGCTTTTCATTGTATATGTGTGAACGTGTATGTATGCGGAGGACATGCTAGCTGTGTCCCAATTGTTTCCTCATTTGCTTTATTTTCCCGTTTCCGTTTGTTTTCTCTTTTTTTTTTATGTGTGTGTGTGTGTGTGTGTGTGTGTGTGCATTTGTGTTGGTTTTGCTGCACTACTGTGATGTCGAGAATTGGTATTTATCCACGTGCTTTTGCGTCTGTGTGTGTGTCTGTCTGAGTGAGCACGCGAGCGAAACAGAAGGAGGATATTGGGAGGAAACGGAGTGTATCCGCAGGCTGGTGTGGGCTCCGCAGCTTACGTTTTTCTCTTCCGCCTGTCCCGCTCTTCTCCTCCCTCACCACGTTTCAGTCTCCGTCGTCTCCGAGGCACATGCTTGGTGGTTACATCTGTCTGTCTTTTGTTGATATTGTTTTTTTTTCTTTGCGCCGTATGTGTGTCTGCTACAAGGCATCACTACCAGTAAAAAAAAAAAAGTGGTTGATCGAATGAGGCTCTGATCTCGTTAATATTATGTTTTGACTGGCATCCAGCTGTGGCTGTCGCTGGGCCAACGAATCGTTTGCCTAGTACTGTCGAATGGAAGCAAGGCCACCGGAACAAGGCGCGAATCCCGGTGGCATGGCTGAGGCACTTGCTGCACCATCGTTTTGGAGACTTGTACTCTTTACTTTTCTCAGTTTAAGCAGTGCTTTCTCTTTCCGCTCATCTCACTCACACCTGAGCAGGTCATGTATCCTTTCCTCCATCTTTTCCTCCCTCTACGCTCTATTATTCTCTCTCCCTGTCTCTGCGTATTGTCGTTGTCGCTGCTTTTTTTTTTTTTGTGTGTGTGTGACCAAAACGGATAGGTGTAGTTAGAAAACATTGTTTTTAGCGGCCTTTTACGACCTTTTCCCCTCCCACCTTTCAACTTTTCTTTGTAGTCAACGCGCTTCGTATCGTGGCACCATGGCGGGCAAGAAGGCACATCCCATCCACCACGACTGGTACTGGAACCACAATGACCACTACGAGATCTGGCACAGCCTTGACTGGCCCTCCGTTCGCCGCGGTCGCCAGATTTACACGGAGGTCTTCGCCCCGTGCCACTCTCTTGGCCGTATCACGTTCACTCACTTCCAGGGCTTCATGACCCGCGAGGAGATCAAGCAGCTGGCCTCGACGTACGATGTCGTGGACAGCGAGCCCGATTCCGAGGGTAACCTGAACGTGCGTCCCGGCAAGCCCACCGACACGCTGCCCGCGCCGTTCCCCAACCAGCGCGCGGCCCAGTTCGCCAACAACGGTGCGGAGCCCCCGGATCTGCAGCACTCCGTCTTCGGCAAGGAGGGCGGCCCGGACTACATCTTCTCCCTGATCACCGGCTACAACTGGGGTAACGGCGAGCTGATGGAAATCCCTCCGTTCGCGCCCGAGGTCAAGCCTGGCCAGTTCTTCAACCCTTACTTCAAGGGCTGCGTTCTTTCCATGCCCCCTCCCCTGTCTGACGGCCTCGTCGACTACGAGGATGGCACGCCCGCCACCATCAGCCAGATGGCCAAGGACGTGGTCAACTTCCTCCGTTGGTCCTCCGAGTCCGAGTACGACGACCGCCGCGTGTGCTTCTGGAAGTGCGCGACTACGGTGGGTCTGGTCAACTGCATTCTCCTGCACTACGGCCAGAAGAATACCAACTGGCGCATCTACGGTCGCACCACGTTCCGCTACTGGAAGAAGGCTTGGTAAGGTGAGTGAGTCTGCCGTGACTGGCCGTCCGTGACTGCCAGTAAAAAGAAAAAAAGCGGGCAAACGCGCAAGCAGGCCGGAGAAGCAATCGCAATAGCGTCGTGCGTTTTTCTCTCGTCTGTCCGTTTGTTCGTCTGTCGCGTTAGCTCATGCTTAACACTTACGTCTACTTAGGGATTTGTTGGCTTTCGTAGGTAAATCAACACAGGGGAAAAAAAAAAAAGACACACAAAAAAAGCAGCAGTCAAGACGAAACGGGAAATATGCGCACAAATACATATATATACATATGTTTCTTGACACATCTGAAAGCAAAAGAAAAACACAAATGTAAAGAAGAAGAAGAAGAAGAGAAACGACTATCGGTTTCAATGATGAAAGAAGTGAACTGTCGTTCGCCGCGAGAAGGCAAGTATGATGTTTGTGTTGTTGTTCTTGACATTCTGCGAGACGACTTTTGTTACGTCATGCATTGATTTGTGTTTTTCTTCCGCTTTTAGTGGTCATGTAGTAGTTTCGATTTTTTTTTTCGTCGCATCATTTCTCTGTTTTTGGTATTCCACTCAGGATACATCCGTCCTCTGTAAGCAATCGTCAAAAAAAAAAAACGAACGAGTCAACAGAAAGAGTGAGCGTGCCGGCTGTTGAAGAGAAGAGGCAAGCGCAGGCGTGTCTGTCTCTGATTTGCCGCTTGCTCTCGCTCTCTTGCCGGGACTCTCCAACGCGGACACACACCTCTGTATGCCACGTCAGTGTTGGGAAGTTGCTGGAGATTGAATTACTATGCCAGGATTGGGCGTAGGGATTTCCAGAAGCCTCGCATCAATGCACTCCCGAGCTCTTTGCTTCCATGTATCCCGACACACACAGACACACACACACACACTGCTGGAAGAGCGTGCGAGCGTGGGGTGACTATCGACTGCTCTCGTGGCCACCAAGTGATGCGGAAAGGAAATGATCATCTTCTATGATGGTCCTCAACACACACATACTCTCCCTCTTCCCCTCTCTCATGCTTCACTTTCACTAACTCTCGCACGTCACACTGCCTGTTTGATTGCTTTTTTTTTTTGTCTGCGGAAAAATAAGAAGAAGCGTTGCTTGTTACTGTGGTTGCAGACATTGTTGTTGTTTTCATAGGCGGCATCATGCGTCAATCTAGTCTTCTGCGCCAGGTCTTTCAGTGCTCCATGGTCCTACACAAGCGGAGCGGTAAGCCCGGCGACTTGCCCGACTACAAGCAGGCGTACTTGCCTTACGATACGCCACCAACGAAGATGGAGCTGGACCGCGAGCGACGCAAGTTCAAGCACGCTTACGTCGGTCGCCAGGAGCACAAGAAGCTTGTGGAGGTGAAAGTCGTCCCCGAGAACATGTACACCTACGGAAAGGAGGGCATGTCCGTTCCCATCTCCATCTTCAAGGATCAGACAGACCCCGTCATTGGCCCTGAGTGGACCTACCCAGGCATCTACGAAAACAAGGTTGCCGCCCAGCAGTGGTACACCGAGGAGCTCTTTGACCGAGAAAAAGACGGTTCGTTCGAGTCTCCGTGGCAGCGACAGATTTTGGATAATCAAGTGAAGAGCAAGCTGAGCAAGGTGGCGTGGCGCATGAGCATGCTGAACATCAAGACAATCGACCTCTTTCACAAGGAAAGAGGAGCGTCCAAGCGACCTGGCGCCGAGCTGACGAAGGATAAGTAGTTCGATTGCGTGTGTGCGTGTGTGTGTGTGTGCGTCTTGTTGACCACGCTCACCTGATGTTGGCACCACGGTGACTTTTGTGCCATCGACGCCCTGCCTTCCTCTCTCCTGTTGTTTTTCGTTGTTCCTCTCTTTGACGTGCACAGGCACGTATCCCACAACACGCATACCTTGCATCAGTAGACAAGCGCAATCGTAGCAAGGCGCAGCGTGCGTCGTCATCGATGCAAATGTGTGCGTCTTTCATACATGCCTTATCGGACACATCAATGAGGCGGCGACTAAATCCTAATGCCTGCGCATTAGTGTGATCAGGGGATGGTTGTGAAGCAAACGGCCCGTTGCACATCCTTCTCCGTTCGCAACGATTCCACTCACTGCATGTATTTGTGTCTATACCAATCCTCTCGTTGGCACTTATCTCCCTATCTCACCCTCCCCCCCCCCTCCAAACACACACACTTTCTTCCTTCTCCAACCTCCTTCGATTTCTCTCGACGCTTCGGATGTGCCGGTGTCTTCAGCGCGTGCTTTCAATTATCGTCATTGCGAACCCATCTGAAACACAGAAAAAAAAACTCCCTTTTTTTTCTCTCTTACTTTCCCTTTCTCTTCTCTCTCTGCCACTGATTTTTTGCTTCTGTCGCCGTTCCTCAAATTTATACTTGTTGAATAGCACACACACACACACACACACACACACACACACACACACACACACACACACACACACTTTCTCGAAGTTGTTTCTCTGTGTACGCTTCAAAATCCTTCCCTTGATTTTCCTTCTTTCTCCTCTTTCCCTCCGTTGTACGATGACAATGAGGGTTATTCTTGTTTTACTTGCTCTTCTTTTGAGCGTCACGTGGGGCGTCTCGGCGGGTAACTTGTACCCAGCCTGTGGTGGAGCCATCCGGGAGCGGGAGGCTGCTGCCTCCAAGTCAGCCGTTGTGCAGTACTTGGGCGAGCTGACGACGGTCACCATTCAATGCCTCGCCTTTGAAGTTGTGAGCGTCTTGGACGACTCCGGCAAGGACCACTGCCTCGTCGCGCACCAAACGAACTACCCGTACCGCCTCGCCATTGTCGGTGAGCACACCGACGCCCAAGGCAACACCGTCACCGACGCGTACGACATTCGCGACGTCGCCGGTGGCTCAATCGCCGGTATCACGCTGCGCGCGCAGCAGCGCAGCCAGTTCACCATTCGGTTCACCAACCTCTCGCCCAACAGCGCGTGCGTGTTGAAGATTCGCGCACTCATTAACATGGATGCCGCGGACGACACATCTCCGGTCGCCGCGCCGGCCCTCGTGGCAGCGGACCCGCCCACGATCTTCGGCAGCAACGGCGCCGTGACGTACTTTGTCCTGCGCTACCAGGACAAGACGCAGGCGGCGAACTCCGCCAATGACCTGCTGTTTCTTTCAGAGGGTGTCGTGGCCGGCTGCTTTGGCAGGCGCAAGTACCTGGACACGCATCCTCAGCTGCCGGAGAACGTCGTCTTGTCCGAGATGGACAAACAACTGTACACGGCGCGGCGGTACCGCTTTGGGTCCGACGACGCTGGGCCGTACACGCTGTGCTACGCGTCCAACGACGGGTCGCCAGCCGTGTTCATGGCGTGGGTGAACGTCTTTGCCGGCAATCCCTCGTACTATGAGATTGTGGATGGTGCCAACGAGGACGGCAGCATCTACGGCGGCGTGCCCATCACCATCAAGTTCTACGGGTACGACCTCGACACGCGGCCCAACGGTGATCGCGCCAAGTTTGTGCACACGACGGACTCGTGCGAGAGCGGCGACCCGGCTGCCGGTGTGCCCTTGGAGACGGACCTCGGCCCTGCCGACGACTACGGTCCAAACACAACCTACACGCTGTGGACCTTCAAGATCCGGTACGGCGGCATCTTCCGTGTGTGCTACCGCCGGAAGCAAGCGAATACGTGGACGGAGGTGCCCAGCATTGACGAGGTCGGCCCGGGCGTGCACACCACCGTCGCACCGGAGGAGAACGTCCCCACGCCAACCGACCCGGTCACCAAGAAGGCCTGCGACGTCGCCCCCAGCGCGACCGCGGACCAGCCGTGGAAGCAGTACGCCGGCGTCCGGTTTACCTTCAGCACGAAGCAGGCGGCACCCAACACACGCCGCGACCTGGCGGACGCCTTGTGCGTGCCGCGCGCGGCCGTGGCCGTGGAGCGCTCCACTCACGACGCTGACGGCAACGCTGTGCTCTACATTTCCATCGACTGCGAAGGAATCGTCGAGGACGGAAAGGAGCGTGTCTGCAGCTCCGTCGAGCGGTACAACTACCTCGCGTATCTGGCGCAGACCGCACCGAAGACGCTGGAGCACCACGGAGTCGCCAAGTGGGAGGCCTTGACGGGCATTCTCATTGGCGACGACTCGGCCAAGGAGTCGACGGTGCTGGGCAAGGGAGGCGTCTTCTTCATTTGCCTGACCATTGTCGGGGTCGCAGTGGGTCTCGCCTATGCCAAGGTCAAGTACGACGAGCGCCGCGAGTACTTTGTCCAGTTTGGCATGGATGACGGTGATCTTGAGGACATGTACGAGACCGGTGCCATCCCCTTCTCCATGGGCGGAGAAAGCGAGAACGTCTATGGATACGAGTACGGCGACGACGGCGGCCAAACCGGCGGCTCTAATGGAGGGCGTCGCGGTGGTGGCGGTGGTGGGCGGCCGGCGTCCCACATTGGCGATGCTCTGATTGAGATTGAGGAGTAGCCTCCGTGAGCCCATCGTGGCACGCACACACATACACGCAGCCACAACCGCGCAACTCTTGCTTTCTACGTGTTTTGTTGTTGAGTGAACCCCGCATCACCTCGTTGCTTCGCCGCGACTGTTTTTTTTCCTCTTCTTTCTACCTGTATATGTGAGGTAGGTGGGTGTGCCACAGACTGTTGATGACTTTTTTTTTTTACTGTGTCGTGTTCTCAGCACCACCTATTTCGTGAAGCCGTGCGTTTCCTTCTCTTTTCTTTTCTTTCTCCTTTTCTCTTTCTCTCTCTCGCGCTCTCTGCGTATGTATCTGTGCGACTCAGCCATACAACATGAACACTTTTCCTTTGCCCGGAACTCTGATAAATATTGTTAGTGAAGTGAACTGCCTTGTAGGACAACACGAGAAAACAAACAAAAAAAACATGCATTCGACTTCATGGGCGTCATATGTGACGTTCTTGTCGTTACTATGCCATTCTTAGGCCACGACCCAACAGCGTCCGTGCGTCTTGGTGGTGTGCAGGGTTGAAGCTGCCCCACGTATGCTTGACCCCCTGCCGCGTGCATGCGGCTAGCAGTTGCCCCTCCTCCCTGTTTCTCTTTGAAGGCTGTCTCTCTCTCCATTCGCACAGCTGGTGAGCGCTCGGTGTGTGGGGGTGCTGTTGCATCACGGCTTACCCATTGTGTGTGTGTGTGTGTGTGCTGTTGTTCAGCAATGCCCGCGACACAGACTCCTCTCAAATTCATCGTCTTTCACATCGCATATCGCTCCTCATTTCCTCTCTGTTGAGTACGAACCGTAGCGCTGTTTGCTTTATCGTGCTGTTTGCGTTTTTTTTTGTTTGTTTGCTTTGTTCCCCTTCCCCGCTTCTCTTGATTGTTTCGTCGTTTGTTGACATACACATACATCCGCGCAAACAAGCAGAAGAAAGGAAAAAAAATATGCTTCGCCGCGCTGTCTGTCGGCTCGCACCGGCGGTGGTGAATCGCCGCGCTGAACTCACGTTCCCCAACCTGCATGGCTTTGAGGTGCTGGGCGTTCGCCACATCGATGATCTTCACATCACCACCTACGAGCTGCAGCACGCGGCCACTGGCGCACGTTACTACCACGTGGACACCGATGACGTGAACAACACCTTTTGCATTGGCTTCCGCACGCCCGCCGAGAACAACAAGGGCACGTCCCACGTGCTGGAGCACACGACACTGTGTGGCAGCCGCAAGTACCCTGTGCGCGACCCGTTCTTCATGATGCTGAAGCGCTCGCTGAGTAACTTCATGAATGCCATGACAGGCGCGGACTACACGCTGTACCCCTTCTCCACGACGAACCCGCGTGACTTTCAGAACCTCTTGGATGTCTACCTTGACGCTGTCTTTCACCCGCTGCTGCGCGAGGAGGACTTCAAGCAGGAGGGACACCGCGTCGAGATTGCCGAGTCCGAGGCCACCGGGGAGCGCCGTCTGGCGAATAACGGCGTCGTCTTCAACGAAATGCGCGGCGTGGTGTCGGAGCCCGATCAGTTCTTTGCGCGTGCATTGATGCGGACCATGCTGCCGGACACGCACTACACGCACGTCTCGGGTGGCTACCCTCCTGATGTCCTGAAGCTGACGTACGACGAGCTCGTGTCCTTCCACCACCGTCACTACCATCCCAGCAACAGCATCACGTTCACCTACGGCAACCAGCACCCTGAGGTGCACATGCGCTCCCTCGACGCCTACTTTGGCACCTTTGACCGGTCCAGCCCGGTCACCGTCCCCGTTTTGCCCGAGGCGGCGCGCTTCACGGCCCCGCAGTCGGCGAGCCTCGAAGGCCCCTTGGACGTGATGGGCAACCCCACGCGCCAGAAGCGCATTGCCGTGTCCTACGCGATTCCGCAAGCGCACAACAAGCTCGAGGACGTGGTCGCGTACAGCGTGATGGACGCACTCCTCTCCAGTGGGCCCAGCTCACCCATGTTCAAGGCGCTCATCGACTCGCAGATTGGCAGCAAGTACAGCCCAATGAAGGGCTACGCGTCCTACCTGTCCACGCCTATCGTCTCGTACGGCGTCTCGGGCGTCGATGAGGCCCGTGCGCAGTCGGAGGCGGAGGTGCAGCGTGCGGTCACGCAGGCCCTGGAGGAGACCGTGCGTGAAGGCTTCGACGCTCGCCGCGTGCAGTCCGTCATTTTCCAAGAGGAGCTGCAGCAGCGCCACCGTGCGGCCGACTACGGGATGAACCTCTGCGCGGGCCTCTGCGCCATGGGGCTGTGCCGCAGCCAGAACGACCCCATTGACTTCATCAACTGGCTCCCGCAGCTCCGCGTGATTGGCGAGGACAATGGCGCGTCGCTGCTCCCCCGCATCCAGCGCGACTTGCTCGAGAACAAGCACCAGGCGGTGGTGACGGTGTCGGCGAAGGAAGACTTCTTGAACACGCTCCGTACTGAGCTGGAGCAGGCCGACGCCGCCCTGAATGAAACCGCGACGGAGGAGGACAAGAAGCGCATTGAAGCGGAGACCGAGGTTTGGCTGCAGCGGGTGCGCAGCAAGCAGGACTCGGACGTGCTGCCGACACTCAAGGTCAGTGACATCCCCACCAAGGCGTTCGCCGAGCCGCTGCCCGCGCCGGCGTCGGCGGCCGGCTGCTACACGCTCGCCTACCCGACGAACGGTCTCGTGTACGTGCATGGCTTGGCACCGCTTCCGCCGGCCATTTGCGCGGCACTCACCTCGGGCAACGTGGATGCGCTGCCGCAGAACATGTCCGTGCTCATGTCCCTGACGGGCAACACCGGCGCGGGGCACTACTCGTTCAAGGAGCATTCTATCGCCATGGACCTCGTCTGCGGCGGCTTCTCCTTCATGCCAGTCCTGAACGAGTCGTACCAGCGCAAGGGCGTCACGGTGGCGGGCACCGGCTTTGGCTTCTACACCACCAAGGAGAAGCTGCGCGAGGCACTCGATCTCCTCGCCGTGACGCTGCTCGAGCCGCGCACGTCGGTGGACGACGCCGAGGTGTACTCGCGCATCCTTTCGCGCGCCAAGGCCAGCTGCTCGTCGGCGATCCAGAAAATTCAGCACGACGGCAGCGGGGTCGCCACCACCCGTGCTGTGGCCGCGCTAACGACGCGTGCGGCCGCGCGGGAGCGCTGGTACGGACTCACCAACAGCCGCCACGCTTCGGACGTGCTCGAGCAGCTGCAGGGCGACGAGGCGACGGCTCGCCAGACGGTGGCGGCTCTCGCGCAGGCGTACGCGTCCATGACGCAGTCGCTGGCGTGCGGCGTGGCGGAGGGCACGCTGTGGGCGACCTGCGAGGCGGGCGACCGCGCCGAGGTGGAGCAGCTCCTCCAGTCCTTCCAGGCCCGCATGCCGGCGCGCGCGCTGGCCACCGACGCCCAGGCCACAACGCACTTGACACTCCCCGCGCTGCCCGCCATTGCGGCACCGCTGGTGCTGCACGAGCGCCTGCCCATTGACACGTCCTTTGTCGCGTACGCGAGGCCGAACGCGCTGGACTGGGAGCACCCCGACATGGCCGCCGCGCGCGTGGCGGCGGTGCTGCTGGGCAACGAGTACCTGCACCGCCGGGTGCGCGAGGAGGGCGGCGCGTACGGCTCGCGCTGCCAGGCCACGCTGCAGGGCGAGGTCGGCGGCATCGTCATGTCTAGCTACCGCGACCCGAACCCCGACGCGAGCGTGCTGGCCTTCAAGGAGGCGGGGCAGTGGCTGGCGACGGCCGCCAACATTACCTCTGAGCGCGTGGACGAGGCCAAGCTGCGGCTGTTCAGCGGAATAGACGCCCCGTACGCGGCGGATTCCTTCGGTGACAGCTACTTCCTCAACGACATTCGTCAGGAGCTGAAGCAGAGAATGCGCGACGGTCTTCTGGCCGTCACCGCGGCGGACGTGGTGCGGGCCGCCCAGTACTACGAGCCGTCGAACCACGTCGTCTCATGCACGCTCCTTCCCAAGGACGACAAGTAACCCGCGCCACTGCCCACGCAGAAGCGGGACCATATTCACACACACACAAACACACACACAGAGTTTGTTCTTCTTTCAAGGCAAAAGTTTGACTAGCTGCCTTACGTGCCTGGGTGCCATGCTCTTTTTTTGTTGTTATGTTTATTCGAAGGAAGCCGAGTGTCAAGGCACATGGCTCCGTTGGGATTGGGAAAAATAAACAAAGTTGGTGCGTCAGGCTATGAATGGCAGATAAGTCAACATATTAATAAAGAAAGCAAAACACACACACACACAGACAAAAAAAAGGAAAACAGTCAAGAAAGGAAATCGGCTCCTCTCTTGACACACGACGGTCCCACGTCACACCGTCGGCTTGGCCTGCTCTCTCCAGTGCGTAACTAGCACATGCTTCGCCACACACACACACACACACACACACACACACACACACACACACACGCACACGCACGAAGGCGAGAGAAAAAGTAAGGCAACATGAGAGTAGTGGGAGCAGGCATGTTAACTCATGTGCAACTGCTTTTGATTCCTTGACAGGGACACAGCCCGCTCACTGCTCAGCCCCCGTCCTATTCTTCATGCTGAAAACACGCTCATCGCACCTTTACTTCCCTTTCTTGTCAATCTTTTACGCGCATCGGTAACTTTTTTATGTTGCACAGCTCCTCTTTCGGCAGGATCTCACAACCTGAGTCACGGTGCTACCACGGTCGCAGCACGCCTGGGAAGTGAAGATCAAGTGACCTGACGAACGGACAGACGCGGAGGAGAACTACATAGACACAAAGAAAAGTGGTCAACGACTGGTCATAACACATCGATTTGTGCCGCTCCTCCGCTTCCTCCTTCTTCTTCTTCTTCTTCTTCTTTTTCCTTTTCCTTTTCCTTTAAAAAAAAAAACGTGCCTAGATTTACTGTACTACTTGCCTTTTTATTTTTGTTTTGTTTCGAGACCTCTTCCCTGCCTCTTTCCTTGCTTGGTCTTTGATACACACGCATCGCTCACTTCCTCCACACTGCTTCGCTTCCTCCGCACAGACCTGCGGAAACATCTCTTCTACTCTCTCATCCACGCTGCCCAATGTCGTCACCCAAGGCTACCGCCTCATCGCTGACCCGTCCCGGCAGCACTACTGCTGCCTCTGGGGAGATTGGCCACGCTCCGTACGCGCGGCACGCCGGCTCCGGCTCGCACGACGACGACGACGACGATGAGAGCGAGATGGCGTCTCATTCTCCTTTTTCCCAAGCCGGAGGGCGTCGCGCGGACGAGGACGACGCAGACGCTGGCGACGACGGTGAGTGCTACAAGCCGCAGTTTGTTTCGCGTGGGCGGAAGTCGCAGCTCCTGCATTGCCCGCCACCGCCCTCTCATGCTCGCGCGGACACCTGCGAGCCGGCGGATGCGGCGACGGCGAAGGAAACGGACTCGCCACCGCCGTTTGTACGCTACGCGCGTGATGTGACGAGAGACGGTGTCAGTGTCGCCCAAGTCCTGCGCGGCCTGCCGTGCTTGATCACGCCACTCTACTTTGCCGTCCGTGTGGCGCTGCTCGTCACGTTCCCTCTCTGTGTCCTGGTGTTCCACCCCAACACCAAGCCCCACTTTGCGGCTGGCTCGTTGCTGCCTGTCGTGGCGACGGCAAACACACAGCTCGTGCTCGGGCAGCAGCTTGCTGGCTCCATCTCCATGTACCAGACTGCGGTGTTCGCGATGCTCTACGGCACCATCTGCTCTGCAATTGGGTGCCCGAACCACGAAAACGAATGGTGGGGCTTGACGTTCGCGGTTGTCGTCTTCCTCTCGTTCTTCTCCATCTTCCGCAGCAAGAAGCTGATGATGCTGTACGGTGTGATCATCATGCAAATGCAGAAGTCGGCGGCCGGGAAGGAGATGGTCTTCTCCGCCAAGTTCGCATCAAATATCATCCTGGGTGTCACCTTCGCCGTGGCGCAGTCCTTCTTGCCGTTCCCCACCCTCATGACACGCAAAACCGACCGCGCGTTCGCCTCCGCGTGGACGTCGGTCGGTGACATTGCCCGGCAACTGCGGAACGGCGTGTGGTCCGGCCGTGCCCACTCGTCGAGCATGGTCGCGTCTGCCGAGGACTGCGACATACTGGAGAGCCTCATCGACAGCCTGCCAGGGATGCTCTTCTTCTGCTCCTATGAGCCGGTGGAGGGCAGCCTCAACAACCAGCTGCGCAACATTCGCCTCGTGCTCCTGAAGCGGCTCATGCTTCTGCTTCAAGGGGCCACCGCGGCCGGCAACAGCGTGACCGGCATGATCACGGCGGAGTCGCGGGTGAGCATCGAGGTGTGGAAGGCCATCTTGCGCGATCCGTTGAACGAATACCTGGCGGCCCTGCAGGCGGCGCTGGCGGCAATCGCCAAGACGTTGTCACCCGGGAGCACCGTCACCACGTGCCCCTTCGCTGAGTTGGATGAAAAGAAGACCGCCGTGCGCCGGGCACTTGGCCAGCTCCGCGATGAGGTGACGCTCAAGGCGCCGGAGGAGGTGGATGCCCCGCTGTTCTACAGCTTCATCTACTTCCACATGCTTCTCTGCCTCATCGCCGAAGAGCTCCACACGTTCGGGGAGACCATGGAGAATTTCGACCCCTCGCACCTGAAGAGCACCTGGCGTCGCCTCTGTGAGTTCTTTGTGCTGGACTTTGTCCACGATTTTCGGTACAACCTAGTCAACCGGTTCCTGCTCAAGTCGCCGGCCGACGTGCGCAATTTGAAGGAGGGGATCCGCCTCGCCTGCGCCTTCACCGCGGCGGCTGTCTTCACGGAGAAGCTCAACGGCGACCACAGCGCGGACACCTACTTCTTCGGCATGTCCATCATCCTCGGTATTGGCTTGCCGACCACAGCCGAGTCGATCGAGGTGGGTGTACAGCGCGTGTGTGGCATGGCCTTCTCCATTGCCATTGGCTACATTGCCGAGTGGAAGACGAACACCTTCGCGCAGGCAATGGCCGTCGTCATTTGCTTTTCCTTCCTCGCCAACATCTTTCGCGACAACAAGCGGTACATGCACGTTGCCTTTTACACGTCCTTCATCGCCCCCGCCGCGTACGGCATCGCGCACGACAAGGTCACCATGCTCTCACGCGTGGTCGACAACAGCTTCGCCTGTGTCGCCTACTTTGCCATCTGCGCCTTCATGTTCCCGGTGAACCCATTTCGTGTGCTCTGGAATCACTACGTTGTCATATTCAAAAAGTGCGCGGACACCATCACACTGCTCGCCTCGGCGACCGAGTACTCCTGCACGTGGGGCGCGCACGACATTGTGGCCGCCAAGCTGGACCTGGCCGCTGCGTCCGTCCAGGTCATCCTCCGCAGCATCGCGGACACCGCCACGTGGATTCCTATCTGCGCAAAGCAGCCGCACGTGATTGGAGGGGACTTTCCCATTGGACAGGTCAACAATATCCAAGTGCGTCTGCAGCATATCAGCGCTGGCCTGGGGATTTGGCTCTTTGGCCTTCAACTGCTCCACCGCGAGCGTGAGAAGCCACCGCACCGCATCATCTTCCGCATGATTGAGACTCTCACGCCCATTGCTGTGGAGATGGAGACCTACAGTCGCCAGGTGTTTCAGGACTTCATTGACGCGCTCGAGAATGTTCCCGGCTGGACGCTGGAGGGCACGATTGGCCACTTCAACGACTTTGTGATGCTGAAAGGTCGCCTGGACTACGTCTTCCACTTGCTTCACAAGGACATGGTGACGGCCAACCACATGCGGCTCCGACACGCCGTCAACCGCGTGTGCGCGCCGGAGAACGGCCAGGGGGAAAACGCCATTGGCGACAACCTCAGCTTCGTCACGCACTCGCTGCTGCAGGTGGATCCATCCAACTTTCGCGTTATGCCCAACATCCACCACGTCTACGAGGGCCGCGGCGATGCCCGCGAGTCGCGCGACGATGACAACCACCGCAACGAGGTCAGGCCCTCGCCCACGCGGGCGTCGCACAGCACGGGCGTCGCCGTCGCCGTCACAAACGGTGCGCTGCCATCCGTCACGTCGTCGGCCGCGCCGCAGGTCAACACGAGCTTCAGCTTCCGCGCCATGGACACAGACTTGCCCCTCGACATCGACGTCACGGCTGCCACGGTGATCCTCACCGCCACGAGCACTCTCATCTCCTCGATGGAGGTCTTGCTTCCTGTGATCAAGCCCATGAACCGCTTCACGCACAGCCGCAGCGAAGCACCACGAGTCACAATCAAGTCCTTCTACATGTGCGACTAGCTGCAATTCACACGCACACACATATGTTTGTGCTGCCGTTTGCACGGGTGTGAGGTGTCGACGCACACACACACACACACACACACACACACACACCGCACGAAGAACGGGAATGAAACTGTTGCTTCTTTTTGTTTAAGCTCTCACATTTTTTTCTTTTTACTCTTCGTCGCCTTCTCTCTATCAATGTCACTCCTTTTAGCCTACAAAAGGCGGTACTGTGAACGGACAGAGACTTACACTGCCAGGGCCATCAAAACCAAAAAAAAAAAACGAGTAGGGAAGAATAGCACCTTCATACCAAAGTGTGTGTGGAGACCTACTGCACGAAAACATTCAAGCGTGCGTCAGCACGTACACGAATGAGGTGCAGGAAAGTCACACAGGAACGGTGCTCACTTTCCACACGCCGCGTGCGCTCTTGGCTCCTTATTCCTACGTGCCATTTGGGAGGGCGGCACGGCCGTCATGCCCCGCACTCACCTTGCTTTCTTTCCACGCGTTGTGTTGTTCATCCCATTCAAGTTGCTACGGCATCCTTCCCCCACATCCTCTCCCCCCTCACCTGACTATCTCTTGTCGCCTGCGTTGGCTCTCAGTATTACTCCTTCTGCGGGCCTCAACGTACTGCGACCTTCTCGCGTTGCTGCGGTTGCTTTTGCTTACTTTTCTTGTTTTTCTTTTTCCTGTCAGCGTGCGTCATGTCCAAAGTGGCGAACACACTGTGGCGGCGATGGGCTGTGCACCAGTGCCAGGCACTGGAAGTGCGCACCATGGCCCACAAGGCGGGCGTGCTCACACCACCCAGGAGCGCTGTTCTGTCCAAGCTCAGAACAGCGCACCCGTGTACCGCACTGGCCATGCGCGGCCCTGATAGTTTGCTGAGTGTGGCTCAGCGCACTTCCAAGACGGTCATGGGATGGGTCCTCGGCCTTTTGCTTTTCCTGGTCTCGTCGGGTGCCGGCGTGGTGTGGTGCCGCCCTCTCGACACACCACCGTACCTGATGCCGTACTACCTGCGCGATGTGCGCTCCCGCTTCAACCACTACGCCTCCGTGCAGAAGCGCGGCAGCCGGGCCAAGTACATGACGGTCGACGACTTTGTGCTCGCCGTGCTGGCATCGCCTGATGTGGAGTTGCAAAACAAGGATGCCTGTGTGGATCTGAAGGAGGTCTTTGCCAAGTTCGACACCAACGGCGACGGCTTCATTAGCTTTTCCGAGTTTCGGCTGCTCATGTGTCTGCTGGTGAGCAAGCCCGACGAGCTCCAGGTTCTTTTCCGCGTGGCCGACTACGACAGCAAGGGCTCTCTCACCCTCGAGCAGTTCGCCACCGTGGTGCGTGGCGTCACCGACGACGAGGGCGTCGCGCGCTACCTGCTCAGCCCGAATGTGCGCAGGAACGGACTCGTCACGATGCTGTTTGGCAGCACAGACATTCCGCGACGGTGCGAGTACACGGAGCTGAGTGAGGCCATCCATCAGATCAAGGTGGAGATCTGGAAGGCGGAGTTTCGTCAGTGCGACGTGACGCACACCGACACCATCACCGCGGATGAATTCGGCGAACTGATCGGTAAGCAGGTCCTGGGCACGCACCTGCCGTCGTACATCGCCGGCAACATCAAGAAGCTGCACGGCTCCGACCAGCGCATCACCCTGGCCACCTGGATCTCCTTCCACGAGCTCATGTCCAACGCCGCGGACCTCGTCAAGCCGATCGAAATCTACACCGCCGCAGGCCTCCCGATCACGCGCGCGCGCTTCCACCGCGCCCTCAAGACGGCCCAGCTGCCGCCCATGTCGGACATGACCGTCGACCTCCTCTTTGCCGTGTTCGACCGCAACAACGACGGCACGATGGAGATGGATGAGTTCCTGTACATTATCCAGAAGAAGATGAGCTACCACTACTCGGCGCCCACGCGCGAGAAGAAGAGTCTGCCCCGGCGCTTTGTCGAGTGCACCGGCGAGCTCGTCACCGGCGCGTAGAGCACGCCCTGCGCGTGCGTGGCATGTGCAGTCCTGTGGGCTGTGCAGAGAGAAGCAGGTGAAGAACAGGAAAGAAAATGAGCGCGCTCGACAAAGGTAGAGTAGTGGATTGACACGAGGCCGGAGCAACCAAGAACGGCGTCAGCATTGCCTGTTCTGCTTCACTGTTCTCGCTGCTCCTGGCGCCACTGTGTTTATTGTATCTATTTACTGTGCACACAAATATGGTTTTCTTTCAGAGTTTGCATTTTTTACCCTACAACAATTAAAAAAAAATCCCGAAGATAAATCACGGCGGCTACTGTTCTGCGGGATGCGCCGTGATGTTTGGACGCCAATCGGGCAGGACCTCGGTGCGCGTGTAGTCGCCTTTCACCGCATTGCTCAACGCACAGTGTTCACACACAGATGTGGACAGTCGTTGTTGGCTTTATCAGTGTACCTACGTAGTAGTGCACGAATGTCGGTGTATCTCCCTCCAGCTCTGTGCGTCGCTCTCTCACCTCCTCACTTCGTCTTTCTTTCTATTGCGTCCACACAAGGAAAAACGCCTTGTTGGTGTCATACTTTTGTTTTGTT
This sequence comes from Wallacemonas sp. Wsd, assembly GCA_030849645.1. NCBI lineage: Eukaryota > Euglenozoa > Kinetoplastea > Trypanosomatida > Trypanosomatidae > Wallacemonas > Wallacemonas sp. Wsd. The sequence goes on along the minus strand of JASANQ010001301.1, from coordinate 177,136 downwards.
CTCTTGTTGTTCATTTCTCTTCTCTGTACTTTTTTTTTCTTTACATTCGTTGAGCTAGCAGTGCCCACCATTGAATCGAAGTCACTGTAGCACTCGCATACCTTTTGTTGCTCGTGCGGGTCTTTTTCTCTTTCTCTTCTCTCTCTCTCTCTCTCTTCTCCCTCTTTCATCAGTATCGCTCACGTTAGTATTCCCTTCACACGCTGAATCCACCTAGCTTGCCCACACGTGGTGTGTTCGTACATTAAAAAAAAAAAGGTAAACGGGGAACGGGAAACGGGAAACCAGAGAGAGCACGCGGTCACGCCCACGCCCATAATCATGGTCCGCCCGTACACTTCCACGGAGACGGAGAACCGCACTGCCTTTGTCGTGCAGCTGAATGCCCTCCTCGGGTCCCTCAGTGCGGTCATCTCCATCAATGCCGCCACCAAGGCCAAGCTGGAGTCGGTCCAATCGGCCGTTGACGAGTGGCGTGCCGCCATTGGCCCCGTCGAGATCTCCAAACCGTATGCGCTGCCCACGCCGGCCCCCACGCCTGCACCGGCTGGTGCGGCGGTCGCCGCGGTGCCAGCCGCGGAGACGGAGGCCAGTGGAGAGACACCGGAGGCCGCGGTGAGCGCCAGTGCGGAGGCTAGCCAGGCCACCCCCACGGCCACGACTGCCGCTGCTGCCGGCGCCACGCAAGCGGACGAGGCCACGGCGATTGGGAGCAAGACGGTGATGGACCTCGTCAGCCTCATTGCTCTCCTGTACACGTCAGGGCTGCCCGAGAGCGCCAAGCTGCGCGCGACGGCAAAGGGCGTGGCGCGTCTGCTGATTGTGCGCTGTACCACGATTGTGTACACGGCCCTGCAGCACGTGGCGCGGCTCACGTACCACCCTAGCAAGTCGCCGGCCGAGACCCTGGAGGTGTTCGTCGTGCTGGCGCGCGATATTCGCCGCGCCACGAGCGCCATGGTGCGCTGCCTGGAGCTCATCTGCTCGTTTGCCGAGTTCACCGACGTCGCGAGCGTGCGCTTTGCTCAGCAGGTGAGCATGGACGCCCTGCGGAACGTGCGGCGCGCCATGATGCACTTCCAGGCCCGCGTCGACCGCGAGGAGACGCTGCTGCTCGCGCGGGAGCTCGGCGTCAGTGCTGGCGGCCCCCTCGCGGCCACCTCCCACACGGGCTCTGGCACCGATCTGGCCGACAGCGCCAGCGAGTCCGGTCCGGCGCGTCAGGCAGCAGCGTCGGCGGCGGTGGTGAGCGCGGCGGCACCGCCGCTGCCGTCCCCTGCGGCACTCCGCGAGCACAGCGTGCAGCGTGCGGCCTGGCTGCGAGCCGCCTGGGGCGCGTCGCTCGTGCACAGCGTGGTGCAGGTCGGTCACGTGATGGGCCCCGCTGTGCGCTTCCTCGTGTCGGTCGCCGGCGTCAAGGAGGTGTCCGGGCCGCCGGGCATGGCCGCACTCAAGCAGGACGCGCAGGCCGACCTCTTCGCTCTCGGTGGCCCCAGCACACCGTCGCCCAAGGAGGCCGCGCTCGCGGGGAGGGCACCGGCGTCCGGCCCCAGCAGCCCGAGCCCGTCCAAGGCCGACCTTGATGCGACCGCCCCGCGCGAAGATCCCGCGGAGACCGGCCCCGGCCCCAGCAGCAGCGCTCTTGCCGAGACTACCAAGGAGACGGCGGCGGCGGACGCGGCGGACGCGGCCGACCACTCGCACACCGCGGCCACCATCGTCGCCTCTGCGGCCGCGCTCGTCCTCCCGCTCGTCGGCGTGAACTTCAGCGCGGAGTGCCTCGCCGCCATGTCCGAGAACAGCGGCGACGAGTCGGACGGCAAGCTCGTCGCCACGCGCGTGGTGACGGACACGCTGCGGCTGCTCGGCGAGACGCGGCCGGAGCTGCTGCACATTATCGCAGAAGGCCAGCCGTGGAAGCAGCGGCTCTTCACCGGCATCCTGAACTGCCTGGTCTCGCTGCATCCGGCCGTGCTGGAGGCGGGCCTGAGCGACTTGCACCTGATCGTCACGTGCTGCCCCGGCGCGCTCGGCGCGGAGGTGGGCTACCTCTACAACAACTGCCTCCTGAAGCTGCTCGAGTCCGAGAACAGCCCGACCTACACCAAGAAGGAGATCATCATTCACATTGTCGTCACGCTCCTCGCCGGCTGCCCTACCGTCTCCACCGGCACCGTGGAGGGTCATGCCGGCGCGTCCACGCCCGCCACCGCGGCGACCAACGTCCCTCTCCTACTGCACCTCTACCGATTGTACGACCTCAACGAGGGGGCCCACCAGCTCAACGTGGTGCAGCAGTTCGTCGCGGCCCTCTCGCGCGTGGTGCGCAGCGCGGCGCTGACGGAGTTCGCCCCCATCAACGCCGAGGCCGACCTGCAGGGCAGCGGCACCGCACTGAGTGCCGCGGCTGCCAAGGCCACGCTCGAGCTGCAGGCCGCGCGGCACGCCACACTGCCGTCGCTCGCGCTGCGCGGGCTGGTGCTGCTGGTCGAGGTGCTGGCCACGCAGACGCCGCCCGAGGACGACGCCTGGGCGACCGATCTCTCCGCGCAGCTCCCGACGCTGCAGTGCCGCGAGCGCAAGCTGGAGGGCCAGCGCCGCATCGATGTCTTCGTCGCAGCCCCGAAGAAGGGCATCCAGAAGATTTTCAACGTCTCCGCGGACGAATTCAGTCCGCCTGGCCACGAGGACTTCGCCGCCGAGTGGGACCACACAAAGTGCCCGCCTCCGGCCTCCGAGGCGATCGCGGGCAAGATTCACGCCGTCACCGATTTCCTCATGAACGTGACGTCGACGTGCCCGGACGAGGTGGCCGAGTTCCTGACGACGCCGGCTGTCTTCTCCTTGCAGGTGTGCGTGGACTACATGTCCCGCCTGCCGCTCGCGGGTAGCGGACTCGTGGATGCCATCCAAGTCCTGCTGGCTCACGTCGAGCTGCCCAAGGAGGGACAGCGCATTGAGCGCCTGCTCGAGTACTTCAGTGCGGCCTACTTTGCCGCCAACAATGTGCCCGGCATCGACCGCACCGTCTTTCCCTTTCTGCGCGACGACTCGTGCTTCGTCGTTCTGGTCGCCACGGTGATGCTCAACACGGACCTGCACAACCCGCTCTCCGGCTCCCGCATGAACCAGAAGAGCTTCCGCTCGCAGCTCAAGGCCTGCGACAAGGTCATGACAGACGCCTACGCCGACGACATTTTCTTCTCGATCAGTCGGCGGCCACTGAACAGTGCCAAGTCGCTCTCCGCGGCCAGTGCGGCAGCCGTGCAGGCGGGCGGCCCGGGCAGCACGGCGCAGGAAAGCTACTACCGTTTCGACGCCCTCTTCATCTCTGTCGAGGAGCGTCGCAAGCTGGCCTTTGGGATGGAGCAGCAGCGGCTGGTCAGTGAGACCGTCTCCAGCTGGCAGTGCGCCATCCCCGCTCTCGGCAGCGTCCCGACATCGTGGCAGTGGTGGTGTGGTGTGGCGCGCGATTTGTTCGCCTGCACGTGGCCCTCCGTGTGCGCCGTGTTCGGCCCCGCCATGTACCAGCAGAACGCCGCCGTGGCCGTGCCCGACGCGCTGCTGCTCGAGTGCATTCGCGGCCTCAAGTCGCTCATGTGCGTCGCCGCGGCCTTTGCACTGCCGACGGAGTGCGAGGTGACACTGCTGGCGCTGCTTGGTCTCTGCGACCACGCCAGCGTGCGTGCCGTGTGCCGTGTGGCCATTCTGCAAGTTGCCGCCACGGGCTACGCGGTGCACCTGACCACGCGCTGCTGGTCGCACGTGTTCCAGCTCCTCGCGACGATGCGGACAGAGCTGCAGCCGGCGGCGCTGCCTCCGCAGGTGGAGGGCGTGCTCGCGCTCATTGAGCGCATCACCAGCACGAGCTGTGCCGGAGACAGCGCAGACGCAGACGCAAAGGCGGACGCGCGCGCGGAGACGGCCACCGACGTGCCCGAGGCCATCTCCACGACGGCGGTGCATCGCGTGCTGGAGGGTGTGTTGGATGTGCTCAAGACGTGCAAGAAGGGCGACGCCCGCACGCTCGCCGCGGGGCTGTACTTGCTGCGCCGCGTGCTGCAGTTCACCCGCATCACGCACACCTCGCGCAGCAGCGACGTCGTCACTTTTGTCGACGCCCGCGACTTTGCGCACATGGTCGTGCCGCGTCTGGTGGCGCTGGTCACGCGGCAGAGCGGCAGTGACGAGGCCCTGCTGTCCATCTTCGGCACCATTGTCGATCTCCTCGCCGCCATGTGGAAGGCCTGCACGCCGGAGACGGTGATGCTCGGCGCGGAGCCGTCCGCCTCTGCTGCGGCCACGTCTTCGCGGTGCACCATGAACGACATGATCGAGTCCTTCAACGTGCTGCGCGCCTGCTACGAGCGGCACATCAAGTCCGACCTCGTCAAGGGCCACGTCCTGCAGTCCATCCAAGAGCTGATGAGCCGCACACTGCGCCAGCTGCCCGGCAGCAGCAGCAGCAGCAGCAGCAGCAGTGGCAGTGGCCGCCACGAGGGCACGCCGCAGTCAGTGCAGCTCATGCTCGAGCTCTGGCGCCGCGTGCTGTCGCCGGTCGCGCTGGCCGTGGCGAGCCGCGAGGCCGCCAACGCGGAAACCGCGAGCCTCGCCGTGCTCGTGCTGCGCAAGGTCGTCGTCGTCACGTGCGGCTCACAGCGGACACTGCAGATCCCGGCGCCGTGCCAGATGGTCGCCCTGGCGCTGCTGACGGATGTGGCCTTTGTCGGTGCGCTCTGCGGCAACGTGGAGACCGCGCAGGCCTGCCTCGCGCAGCTCACCACCCTGTGCGGCGGCTGTCTGACCCGCGAGGCGGGGGCCGCCCCCACGCCAGCGCCGAGCAGCCCCGGGCTGTCTCCGCCGCGCTCGCCCCTCGTGCACCATCACGGGCCTGACGACGACGCGTCTGCCCACCGCGCCTCAGTGCCGGCACAGGCCGCGGTAGGTGTCATGATGCGGATGCTGCTCAGCGACGCGGAGGTCCCGCTCGACGACCGCAGCCCCGGCCTCGCCGGCGTCAGCGCTGATGCCCGGCTCGCGTCGTACGGCATGGAGCGGCTGTGCCTGCTCACGCGCGCGGCCTCGGAGCAGACGCGGCATGAGTCCGTCACCAACCTGCGCACGCTCTGCCTGCAGCTGCGGCCCGCGCACATCCGCCCGCTCACGGTGCGCATCTGCCATCTCGTGATGGAGGGCGTCCAAGATGCCGTGCCACCCCCCACTGCTCCCCCCACCACCGCCACCACCGCCACCGCTACTGGCACAGCACGCAGCGCGGTGCTTTCACCGTCAGCGCGGCAGAGCTTTGACATACTGCTCGCCGACGTGCCCGCCTCTGTGCGGCCGTGCCCCAGCGAAACCTTCAACGCGACGCTGCCCGCGCTGCTCCACTTGCTCACCAACGACCTGCTCAGCATGGCGGAGGCCACGCAGCTCGGTGAGGCCTCGCGTGTGGTCATCGAGAGCTGCCTGCTGCCCATGTGCGCGGCACCGTACGGCACCGTGGCGGTTTCCACGCGTCGGGCCGCCATCAAGGCCCTCACGCAGTGCGCCACGCTGTGCGTCTCGCGCTACCAAGCCAGCATCGCCGCCGTCCCGACCGTGTCCGCGCTGCCGGAGACGGTGTCGCGCGATGTCGCCCTGTACTTCCCCGTGCAGGCCTTTCTGCGCGCGACGGCGCAGACGCTGCTGCAGCTGCGCGTGCCGGTGGAGCGGGTCGTGCCGGCCGACGCCGCGGTGCCCGGCGAGGCGCACTGGGCGACGGCGATGGTGCAGCTCGCGGACAGTGCCGCCACTTTCCAGGCCGCGGTCGAGGAGGCCGAGGCCGAGGCTGCGGAGACGGTGGTGGTGGCGGAGCTCGCCGACCAGACGGTGCCGGTTGTCGTGGCGTCCGAGGCGGCAGACCAGAGCGCGGCGAGCGTGAATGGGTACTCGAGCACCGACGTGGCGCGCGCGGCAGCGGCGGGTCTCGGCGCCTTCCGCTTCACCGGCGGCATCAAGGGCGACGGCCCTGTGCCGGATGAGGCGCTCGTTGAGTACAGCGCGCACGTCGCGCAGCTGCTCAGCGGCCTCCCGCACGTGCTCAGCGTCATCCTGCCCGCTGTGGTGGAGCAGTGGGGCAGCATGGCAGCCGCCGGCAGCGCGGACAGTGGCGCTCACCCGCACGTCAGCCCCGAGGCGCTCCTCGCGCTGCTCCTGGATGCCGCGCAGCTGGTCTTCGCGGTGCAGTGGCGTGCGTGTCACGTGACGGAGATGAGCGCCTTCTATCAAGCCACCGTCCACAAGGGCGGCGAGGCCCAGGCGACGCCGTACAACGCGGCGCTTCTCCCTCACACGGCCGTGCGTGGTGTGCTGAACAGCTACTTGGAGCTGGCGCTGTTCACGGAGAGCCAGAGCAGCGACGCGCTGCTCGAGGTGCTCCTCGGTGTGCTCGAGGGCCTCGGCGCCGCTCAGCAGATCGCCGCCAACGCGGGCAGCGTGTCTCAACACCGGCTCAACGCACAGGCGCAACAGCACATCCGCACCTGCAGCGCCGGTATGTACCAGGAGCTGTCCATTGTGCTCGCGTCCTGGGTGAAGACACTGACGGCCGAGGCCGCCACGCCGGACGGCAACCGCTACGGCAGCACCAACAGCAACAACAGCAGCCACTCGCCAATCCCTGCGACGCGCGTGCAGGCGTTTGAAGGCGCCGCGCTGGACCCGCGCCTGTTTCTGGCGCTCGCCCGCTTGCTGACGCCGACGGCGGGGCCGTTGATTGTGACGGTGCGCGACTTCTTCGCGTGGTACATATCCAAGAACGGGCTCCGTCCGCCCCCGACGGCGGCGAGCACACGCCACAGCCTCGGCGCTGCTCAGCTACCGGCCTCGCTGCAGCACAACAAGGAGAGGGCCGCGCCGCCACAAGCCGCGCCACTCCACTCCGACAACGGCTTCGGGCGAGCTTCTTTCGTGCTGGAGTCCGACGAGGAGCTTTGAGAAGGAGAGCCGGCGATGGCGTCGTAAACTGAGTCTGGGAGCCATCCAGTCGACTCCCAAAAAAAAAATCGGAAGAGTGAATAAGTGGAACAGATGTACGCGTGTACATGAAAAAAAAAAAAACAGGAAAATGTGAGAGTAAGAAAGACGTGTTGTGGTGGCACCAAACGCTTGCGGTGCTACCATTGTTGATGTTGCTTTTCTGTGTGTGTGTGTGTGTTTGGTATATGGACACTGTGCCTTGACAGATCCCTCTGGGGTGACTAAAGTGCAAAACAAAAAAAGCGCAAGTGAAAGACAGTTCTGACTTTTTTTTTTCCACTCGAGGGTACAACGACTGTGAGTACGACACGTCCAACTGACTGGCCGTCCCCCTTTTCCTTCTGCGCGGATAAGTGGTGAACTGCTGAAGCAACACACATCAGCAGAGGACAGCAATGAAGGGTTAAAAAAAGGAAAACCAATAGCAAGGAGAAGAAGACGCGTGTCTAGTTGTTTTCTTCGTTTGGGTGTACGCGCACCTACCACCTGAGCAATCGGTTTCTTGCGTTGATTTCCGTCTGATTGCCGGATGCGCATCAAGGCTATTCACCCCTTCTTCGCGTACACACACGATTGTATCCTCCCTCACACTTCACTCTTTACTTTTTTTTTTCTTGCATGGCCTTTCTATATATATTTTTCCAAGTTGGGCAGTCGCTGGTGCACATGGCCGCGCCGCTGCGGATCGCTGTCGCCCTTTCTGGGGGCGTGGACAGCAGTGTCGCCGCGCTGCTGCTGCGCCGCTGCGTCAAGACCGAGCGCGATGTCCGCGCGCTGACCTCGCCACGCTCCACCGCCCCGCCATTGAAGACCGTGATGGCGGCACTGGAGAAGGAGCGGCCGCTCTCTACATGGAGCCCCGACGTCGTCACCGACCAAGCCGAGAGCCGGCCCGTGCAGCTGGTGCCACTCTACATGAAGAATTGGGACGACGTGGAGGCCGCCAATGGGTGGTGTGTACGTGCCATGCGTGACTATGACGATGCCACGGCGGTGGCGCGCAGTCTTTCTCTCGTGCCGTCCACCGGGTCCCTTGCAGTCGTGCGCCTCGCCGCCGAGTACGTGGAGCACTGCTTTGAGCCCATGCTCGACGCGTACGCCGAGGGCCGCACCCTCAACGTGGATGTTCTGTGCAATGAGCACATCAAGTTTGGGCACCTGTGGCAACACCTGCAGCAGCAGCGCTCCGATGAGACGGCGCTCAGAGCCGATCTGCTCGCCACAGGCCACTACGCCCGTGTCTGGGCACCGCACCTCGGTCCGGCTTTTCCTGCGCGCGCGGCGCTCGTGCAGCGCCCGTTCAGCGCATCAGCAGACCTGAACGACCAGACGATCTTTCTCTCGCGTGTCCGCCCTGATGTCGTCCGCTGTGCACTGTTTCCGCTCGGCCACCTGTTCGCCTCCAAGGCCGACGTCCGCGAGGCGGCACGGTGTTGGTGGGGCCGCGCCGGTGTGGCAGAGGCAGAGGCGGAAGTGCACAACAGGAGCGGCCCCACGACGGACCTGCACGCGTTGGCCGAGAAGAAAACCAGCACCGGCATTTGCTTTGTCGGCGCCCCGCCGAAGCCGTCGAAGCCGTCCCCCGCTTCGTCCAGCACGTTCGCGTTCGCGCAGTTCCTCCACGACTACGTTCGACCGAGTCACACCACCACCACCACCACAGTGGACGCTGCGGCGCTGCCCTGCACATCGACCGTGTTTCGCGATGCCGACACCGGCGATGTGCTCGACCCCGACGGCTTTGCGTGGAGCCGTTCGTCAGACCTCTGGCGTGAGTACAGCGGCTGCCAGCTCCCCGCCTTCAGCTTCACGCTCGGACAAAAGCTGCTGTATACGGCACCGTCGCCTGCTGCGGACGGCACGCGGTCCCGTCACCTGCACAAGCCCTACTATGTGTGGAAGAAGGAGCTCGCGCCGGTCAGTGCACGGACCGTGACGCCTTGTGCGGCGCGGCTGCAGGCGGTCTGGCTGGTGCCGCAGTGGGACGATGCCCGCCTTTTGAGCCGGCGCGTGCACCTCACCGCCGTGTGCTGCCACGTCTCGCTGTCGTTCATCTCACCGCCCTCCGCGAGCTCGGCTGCCGCGGATGATGCTGGCGCCGTTCACGCAGAGGTTGTCAGCGGGGAGGTGACTGTGCGCGGCTGGTGCTGCACGCGCCATCAGGAGAAGCTGCGCCGTGCCACGCTGAGAGTACGGCCGGCACATGGCAGTGACAGGCCGCCCGAGTACATGGTCGATCTCGAGGAGCCGGTGCGTGCCTTGACGCCGGGGCAGGCGCTGGTGATCTACGTGGCGCCGCACCAGCTTGAACCGACCGGCCACGCATACTCCGCCGACGACAATGAGAGAGACTTGGTGGTGGTCGCGAGCGGCTGGGTAGTCGGCTCGGAGTCATCTGCGTGAGAAACGAACTACCTGTGTGTGTGTGTGTGTGTGTGTGTGTGTGAACCAGGTGATCTTACAGAGCATTCAATAAAGCGTCTAAATAGCAGCTGAGAACGACGAATATGTGGCTAGCGTGCGTCGCAAGCGACGTGGTTGCCTTGTCATGTTCTTCTCCCGACGGGGACCGCGGTAGTTCAGCACGGCAATCGACTTCCGCGTGTACACGCACCTTTCCAGTGTGCGCCTCTCTGTGGCCTCGTCTTGCCCGCGTCTTCATCGTCTCTCTCTCTCTCTCTCTCTCTCTCTGTCCTCCTCTTGTTCTTCATTTCTGCTCTCTTATTTTGGTTTCCCCTTTTCCCTGCGCCATGTTTCACTTTAGTTGATCGCAAAGAATCATCAGATTCTGCGCTGACGAAATAACAATCAAGCACGCAAAATTATTAACGAGTTGTACGGGACTACTGTCGACTGCAGTTTTCTCCTGTTCTTCTCGAAGAATCATTCGGCACACCATTGCATGTTTTAGTCTACACAACTAGTTTTTCTTTAATCCTCCCCGTTTTTCTTCTCTGGTCGTCTTCTCCTTCTCCCTGACCCTTGTAGGCCTGTCATCACCATCTCTCTCTCTCTCTCTCTCTCTCTCTCTCTCTCTCTCTCTCCCAGAATGGAACGCGCTAACGTTGTGGCGCACATGAAGCGAGCCCCCGTGTGCGCGGCGATTGCGTGTGCGATGGCCGTGTGCTACCTCGTGAGCTTGGTCCCGCCGGACCCAGTAGAACAGCATCGCGACGGACCGTACAAGCGGCCGTACCCGCGGACGGTCGGTCTCGTCAGCACCGGCTTCAACCGCAAGTGGGATCTGCTCACATTTGTGCTCTGCCAGCCGCGCTTTGTTCTTGTCGTGCCCACCATCGCGATGGTGCTGGTGTTTGGCCCCGCTGTGGAGCAGGCCATGACCAAGGCCGGCTTTCTGCGCTACATTTTCTGCGTGGCCATTCTCACGGGCATCAGCTCCATGGTTGTGCTCGGCCTGATGTACTTGTTTGTTAGGCACGGTGCGCTGTCCGACACAGTTCACTGCGGCAGCTGGGTGATGCTGGAGATGATCATGGTGAGCTTCTCCGCGGAGTCGCTCTCGCCGAACGCCCCTCTGGCGCCGTCCATGATCGCCTCTGTGCGGCCTCAGCAGTGGCCCTTGCTGGTGTGGCTGGCCTCTGTGGTGGTGTCCGTGTTGAACGGCTTCCTCCGCGTGCGCCTCGGCAACGGCTATTTTGAAACCATTCCCTGCCTCGCGTGTGGTCTGGGCATGTGGCTGTCGTGGGCGTACATGCGATACGTCTGCTGCCACTCCGCGCCGTCCTTTGCCTTCCACATGCTGTTCTTCCCGGCGCCTGTGCGCAACGCCGTCAAGTGGATTGGTGCCGTCGCGCATCGCTACGGCGGTCGTGGCCTGGAGGAGGACGCGGCCGAGCTGGCGGACGTGGCCACATCCGTCTTTGTGCGCGGAGACACCACCGGCGGCGAGGCTGGTGTGGAGCGTGTGCTGCTGCCCGGCTCGACCCCCGAGGAGGCCGACCGCCGCCGGGCCGTGGCGCTGGCCGCCCTGGCAACGCGCATTCACGAGCAACGCGAGCAGACCTCGGTCGATCGGTTCCCACCGCGTCCGTCGCAGCGCTCAGGTGCGGCCCCAGCACCTGCCCATGTACAGGAGCCCGACGACGACCACAAGGAGAACGCCGACGTGTGATAGACCACGTCGCCGTCACGCACCCGCTCATCAGATGTGATGCAGCAATAGGAGATGAAGAAGTGAATGCGAGAGCAGTCAACGCGCGTGCCACGTCGCGAGGTTGCCGCCTTTCTTTCTTCCTTTGTTCATCTGTTGTTGGTGTTGTTGTTGTTGTTATTTGCGCCTAAATGTTTGTCTCGTCAACGAATCAAGGTTCTTACTCTGCCGCTGAGACGGTGCGTCTGCAGGAGTGTGTGCGTCTCTCCCTCCCTCTCTCTCTCTGTGTCGCTCTGAGTTTAATTGGCCAGTTTCCAAGATATCACCACTCTCATCACCTATACAAGGAAAGAGGGAGAGAGAGAGAGAGTGGGCGTCGACTGGATGGCGCGTGTCTATGCAAAGCATGTCTGATGACCGTCCATTCAGTACTATTCCGTGAAAATCCCTTTTCTGCCCTTTACGTCCATTATTCTTCCCTCTCCGCATCTCTATTCACCACACGCACGGTACGAACTCGGCAACTCGATGAGTACAACAACACCGGCCAAGACTCGGTATTGTGTGCTCGGAGCACTTGCCCTCCACTCGTTTTTCTTTTTCTTTTCTCCCCTTTGTTGCTGTCACTACTTTTCTTTCCCCCCTTCTTGTTCTTCTTTTCACCCTGCGAGACTTCCGATTCGTCACCCATGCGCCGTGCCGAGGTGGACACGCCGCTGTCAGGCGGCGACACGCCACCGGAGCCGCCACGCCTGCAGTCGCCCGTGTCGCTGGTGGATCCGTTCTCCACCGCTCAACCACCGCGCCTGCCGCTCGGCAAGTCCAAGGGCCGCGATGGCTCCCCGCACGACCCCTCGCTGCACACAAACGTGGTCGCCATCAGCCTGCTCACCTCGCCCATGACCTCCTCGCTCTACACGCGCAACAGCAGTGATGCCATGCTGCAGCTGCCCACCTCCGGCACGCCTTTTGTCGATGCCGCCCTCAGCTCCGACCCCGCGCACGCCCTGCCGATCCCCTCCTTGTCGCGTGACGCCGCCATCGCGGAGAACACGGGGCTTCGCTATCGCGGGCACGCGAGCCGCTCGCAGGGCTACGGTCTGTCACGCAGCAGTGCCACCGCTCGGCGCGCCTCCGCGGTGACCGTGCTCAGCTCCGACATGGACGGCGACAACCGCGCATACGCCCACAACCGCCGCCCACGCCGCGTGCGCACGAGTCTGTTTCCTTTCAGCACCGCGCTCGGCGGCCGCCACGTGAACGGTATGTCACGGATGGCGGACGACTCAAGCTCCGCGACGGCGCAGTCCGCCAACGCGGAGGGGTGGTCCACACTCGCACCCACGACGTCTCGCACGTGCGGTGAGCGTCTTCGCGAGCTCCTCTACCCGAAGCCCGCCGATGTGGGCATCGAGGGCGCCGAGAGCCTCATTGACCACAAGATGGAGAAGCACAACCGCCACACCCAGCACACACGGCAGGTGCGGCAGGAAGAACGGCGCTCGGGCAGCACGGGCGGCGGCGGCGGCGGGCGAGGCCACGGTACACGCCACCGTCTCTCGCTCGCCAACGAGGCGGACGAGGGGCTCATGCACATTGAGCTCCCGGTGGCGGCCGTGCTCGAGTTCACCGTGCAGCAGCGACGCACCGCAGAGCTGCGCAGTGGGTTTTGCTGGTACCTGCCGGTGCTGATTGTCGTCAGCCTGTTCGTGCTGTTTGCGGCTCCGCAAGGCCCGCAGATGAGTCTCGTGTCGAACCTCATCACCGTAGGACTCGAGTCCCATCTGCAGGGCTCCGCGGAGACGGGCCAAGACATTTTGCTCGAAGCCGTGCGCATTGACACAGAACAGTACAGCAACGGCTCGCACGGCAACTTTGTGGAGGGCGGCAGCGACCTGTACCCCTGGCAGTACACGCACTACAACGCCACAATCAACAGCTGGACGCCGCAGCCAAACCCGACATCCGCCGTGGACGCACAGGTGATGCGGGTCTCGGGGTACTACCGCAACCCCAACTTTGTGCGCATCCACGCCGTGCGGACCAAGCGTGATGTCATGCGCTGGCTGAGGCGCGTCTTCATGACGCACCTCTGGGACTGCCAGAGCCCCACCTATGAGCGGCCCTGGACGGCAGTCCTCCACGGCTCCAGCCGCCTCGTCGGGGCCGCGCGCCTGACGACCCGGCGACGGGCGACGCGACTGACCCAGAGCAACTCGTCGTATGCCTGCAAGCGCACGTCCTTGGCGGGGCTGAACATCTCCTGTCAGGCGGGCAGTGGCACCGAGCAGCACACCTCCGTTGGGCCGCCGTCGGTGCCGGTGTCGATCTGCAACCGCACGAACCCCGCACGGACCGACGAGACACTCTTCCGCTACCAAAACGATCGCTCTGGCTACGTGGCGCAGCTGCCCTTCTCCGCCTCCTGCGCGAACGTCATGTCGACACTCAATTTGATGGCGACGCGCAAGGAGGACATTCTCTGGCCGCCGTACTCGCACGACTACGCGCACATGACCGACCTCTGGAGCGAGTACGAGATGGACACGAACGACGTGGAGAGCTGCAACTCTTTCTTTTTCCACCGAAGCGTGACGGAGCTGGAGGTGGAGTACGTGGTGTACTCTGGCGCGCAGAACACCTTCTTCTACGCCCGCACCGTCTTTTCGTTTGCGGCGACGGGCTCGGTGGTGGTGCCGACGGTGCGCGTGCACAGCGCGCCGGCACTGGCCTGGGACACGCACTTTGCCCAACTCGGCATCAGCATCGTGGTGGTGCTGGTGGTGATTCTCTACGCCGCCCACTGCATCGCCCAGTTCACCGCCGACTACAAGCGAAAGCTGCGGCTCGGCGGCGTCGCGCTCGCCGTGGACAAGGACAGCGGGCTGCGCGGTCTGGCCTCGGCGGTGCAGCGCTTCCTTCGCCTCTGGCCCATTGTCGGCTTCGTGGCGCTCGCCTTGTCGGTCGCGGCGGTGGCGGCCTTCTGGGCCTCCCTCGGACGCGACCGTAACCGCATGGTTCTGACCTACGCCGCGCGCAACGATTTTCCGAGTGAGATTGCGAAGTTGTGCGTGGAGACCAGTCCCGTGTACCGCCGCCTCGGTGTGGCCGCGCTGTTCTTTGTGTACATGTATCTGCTGCGCTTCGCCAGCGCAATGCTCGGCCCGTGGGCGACGATGGAGGCCATTCAGGCCTGCGCGACGCGCATCTTCACCGTCTGCACGGCCTGGTTCTTCATCACGATTGGCGTCGCCATCTGCGGCCAACTTCTCTTTGGCAGCGTGCTGCACGAGTTCTCGAGCTTCGGCCGGTCCTACATGACCCTCACGCTGCTCTTCGTCGACCGATGCCGCTTCATGTTCACGCAGAGCACCTTCGACAGCCACCGCAACCGCCCCGATCCCGCGCGCGTGGTCTCCACCTCGAGCACCGAGTTCGACGCCACGCTGCCGTCGGTGCGCGGCAGCAACCTTGCCGTGGACGACCCTACACCGATTGACACGAAGCGCCATCTGTTCGAGGGGTCCAACAGCCCGGGGTTGTACGTGTTCCTGCTCTTCATCATCTACGTGCAGTTCTTCCTCTTCTTCACTGTGCTGATGGCCATCCTGATGGAGGCCTTCCGCCAGGCCACCGTCGCACTGCACATCTCGCGCATGCCGTGGTCCCTGACGCTGCGCCACGCTCGCCGGGCGCTGTCGCTCAACTACGCCAAGGAGTCGATACGCCGCCTCCTGTGGGGCCGGCGCCCGGCGCTGCTCTTCGACGACGTGACGCGCTACGTCTCGCTGACCGACGCGGCCATGCGGAGCACCAGCGTCAAGGGCATCCCAGGCACGCGTCTGCGCACGTCGGCCGGCGGGCAGGGCGGCAAGGGCGTGCATGTGCTTCAGTCGCACCTCGACAGCGGCGCCCACATTTCCTACGCCGGCGTGCTCTGGCGCTTCCCCCGCGAGTTTCAGGCTGAGTTTGGTGCCATGCACCTGCGCCAGTGGTGGCTCATGTGCGTCGACAGCGTGCGCTTTCTGCACCACAATGACTCGAGCTGGCTAGACGAGCGACTCGCGGCGTACTACGACGGCCAGCAGAGCGGCCTCAAGGGGTGGCTCAAGGCTGGCATCCCGTCGCTCCCCACGCTGGAAGCCCGCGTCTTCTCTGTGGACGCGGCGCTGGAGGAGCTGCCGCACAAGATTGTTCGCTTTGTTGAGCTGGAGATGCAGGAAGCCCCGCCGCTGCGTAGTGCCGACACCAAGTGGTAAGGCGGGCCGCACACCAAGTGTGCGAAACAACAGCGCCAACCGGTAGAAAGAGCCAACTGGACCAAACAAAAGCGTAAACAGAAAAATAATAATAAGAATATGTATAGATGTACCTCCATGTTGTTGCGTCTCTTTTTTTTTTTGATTTTCTGTTCTTGCTCCATTGCACACACACACACACACACACACACCAAAATGTCATCGCTGATATAGTACCACCCATTCTACTCTCATTTTTTTCTTTCATGTGTTTTGTCGGCTTTGCTTGACAAACGTGCCGATTGACATGCTCTCCCTCTCCTCCCCCATCCCACTTGTTCTCTCTCTCACACGCGTTCCTCGTCCACGTTCACTCCTTCCTCTCTTTTGTTTTCTCTATCTCTTGCAAAAAAAAAAACTACGAGAATAACAAGTTCTCGTCTCGCACTTCTTCGCAGCATCTGTAAATAGATCAACAATACGTGATCAACAAGCGCGCCAGACTACACACACGCACAAAACGAACACACACATCAACCACAACAAGCTTCGCTTCATACAGCCAGCTCCGCTTTACACAACACCGCAACCTCTTCAACATGGGTCAGCAGATCTCTGAATGTGGGCAGAACCTGCCTCTCGGTCTGCTCGGTATTGATCAGATCTCCTGGGGTGGCCAGGCGGGTGCCTTCTACGAGTGCTGGAAGCTCTCCCCGTGCTGCGGCGGCCCGGACGTTATGGGTGTGCTGCTGTGCCTCCTTCACTGGACCTTTCTCTCGCCGTGCTCGACGTGTAAGCTGTACGCGACTTCCCTAGGCGACCAGTGCTCGTGCTGGCCGCACTGTCTGTGCATCTTGTGCTGCCCCGTCGGCCGCCTCTTCACGCGCTACAACCTGCGTAAGAAGAACGGCACGGCCGGCAACATGTGTGGTGACTTCATCTGCATTTGGTGCTGCGCGCCGTGCGCGTGCTGCCAGGAGATTCGCAGTGTCGACTGCGGTGGCTGGCGCATCGTGCCGGAGTGCGACATGCCCGGCCTCGCCGTCCCCGGCTGCCGCTTCCTCGTGTAAACCGCGCAAAGGTGGGGAAAAGAGAGTGGAGATCCATCGCACCGCCAGCGTTATACACACAAACACAACACCGAGGAAGAACAAGAAAACGCCAGTGCAGCAGGCCACAGCCTTTTAAACTAAATAGCTTGAAAGCCATGCAATTCAAAGTGTCCACTAAAAAAAAAAAGAAACGAAAAGCAATTCACACATGCATATATACTCCACGGAAGAACTACTAACGACGGCGCGTGCGAGACCAGTGCAGCCATACTTTTGAGTTCCACCGCGTGGCCGGTTGGGGGAGTCGCGAGAAGGAGAGAGAAGAACGCAAAACAAAAGCACAATGTTCGTCTCTCTCGCTTGCCCTTCCGCTGTCCTTGTGTCCTTCGCACGGTTCGTCATTGCTGTACATACAGCAACTCCGTGCATCCCGAGGATTCCTGCTAACCTTTGTGTTTGTGCCTTTTTTGTGATTTTGTTCTTCTCAACTTTTGTTTACTCATTTTTTCTTTTCTTTTCTTTTCTTTGTGAGTTTAATGAAAAAAAAAATGTTATCAGTTCCACACCCTATCCTTCTCTGTTGATGCCCTTTTCTGTGTTTGGCTTTGCTTACGGTGCGCTGAGCAAGGACGATCAGCAAGCCACAGTAAACGCCACGTGGTCAGGAAAGCTAGACTCATTTTTCAAGCAACTTTTCGACTTTTGCATCAGCCCCTGGAAACTGTAAACATCACGCATTCTTCCCCCTGTTTCTTCACTGTTTTTTTTTCTTTTGATTCTTCTCTGTTTTTCCCACTTTTATTCTCGCTTCCTTTTTAGGTGTGCGTGTGTACTTTTCACCCCGTGTGCGTACGTCCACTCTGTGCGTGTGTTCAGTGTTGGGGTGATGCCTCGCGCCCGCCCCTTCACCAGAGGTAAAAAAAGCACACTGAAATCAACTTTGGTAAAGAAAAGAAAAAATCCACACCACCCATCGCTCGTTGTGTGGGGATGACAAGGAAGGAAAAAGTAATACAAAATTGCTCCTCCTTCTTTCTTCGGTAGACCACCTCCCTGCCCTTCGTCTGTAGAGAAGCGTTCATGTATTCAGAGTTCCCTCCACTGTATTTTTATCTTTTTTTGGTGTTTTTCCTTTTCCTACTTCCGTGTCCCAACAACGCTACAGAACACAAAGCCCCGCCAACAAGAAAGAGAATGAAGAAAAAGAGGCAGAAAGAAAGAAGAGCATGTGCGAAAAAAAAGAAAATCAGCACAGCCGCGTGCCCCGTGGTTTACGAGCCAGCACGTTGGCTTGGCGTGGCTGCGGTGAACGATGCCCAGTGCGTGCGGAGTGCCGCGCGCCTCCGTCACTTCTACCCCACTCAACGACCATAACTGCATCACTCCACTCATCACCACACCCCTTCACTCCAACATCTCTCCCGTTGTCTTTCGTTCGTTCGTGCTTTCGTTGGGGTTTGCGCTGCCCTGCTTCCCCTCGGCACCGTCGCACTCGCTGGCGCCGGGGAGGGGGTGGCGTGGGTGGGCGCTCGGGGAGGGGGGGGGGGGCGTGGCGTCGCCCAAACAACCCCCTGCGCGGCGGCGCAGCATGGCCGGCACCGAGGAGGGGAGGAGAGGAGCACGCAACAAACGGGCAACGCCACGAGCACACGCAACCAAGAAGGAAATTCGGTGTGGAGGGGTAAGGAAGGATAAGGTGCAGGGACTGTGCAGGAGCGTGTCCTGCGCGTTGCTTAACTCACGCGGTACATCAACTCTCTGTCCGCGTCTTTTTCTCGAGTTTTCGCGCATCCTTGGCTGCAGACTGGTGCGACCGCAATGGTGCATATGCCTACACTCCTACGGATGTGGGCTGCGCATACTTTCATATATCGTCAGTGTGGTTGCTCTTGTTGTTGCTGTTGTTTTGTGCTATCAGTGCCTCATGATACACATGCGTGCACATCAAAAAAAAAAAATGGGGGACAACTAGTATACGAAGTAGAGATGCGTCCCCACGTCGATTGATCGTATAGGGAAGGAAACACACAGACACACACAAGAAAAAAAAAAAGCAAAAGGCTCACCGGGACGAACGTTCTACGTCATGTCATCAGGGAGCTTGATCTCAACGTCCACGCTGTGCCGACGCCTCTGCTGCGCGCGCTGGGCCTTGATCATCTCCTTCATCCGCTCCCGCTCCGACTCGCGCTTCTCCTTCGCCTCCTGCCGCTCAGTCTCCGCGGCGCGCCGCTCCGCCTCTGTGAGCGGCTGCGGCGGCCGCGCGTGGCTGACCTGGCGCGGCTGGTGCGCGGGCACAATCGGCGCCCGCAGCGCGCTCGGCTGTCGCTCGTACTTGGGCGAGAAGTAGCGCTCGCTGCTCGGCGACGCGTTCGACGAGACGCCCTTGGCACGGCGCGAGGCCGCCCCCGCACCAGGCCGCGCACGCACCGCCGACGGCGTGGGCGAAGGCGAGGCCTCCGTCGTCGCGTAGGAGGGCTGTCGGGCGGGCGGCGGTGGGGCCTTGTAGACCACACCACCGCCACCACCCGCCCCGCCCGCCACCACAATGTCCACGGGGGTCTCCGCGTGCTTCCGGCGTGGCACGCGCGGAGGGGAGCTGACGCCGTGGGCCGCACCGGATGGCGCGGATGGCGCGGATGGTGCGGCGGCGCGACGGCTGGGCTGCCGCGCTCGCGTCGGCGTCGCTCGCACCACGGCCGGCGGGGAGGGCGGGGAGGGCGAGGGCGTGGCCTTGGCGACGACAAACGGCGCCTCTCCGCGGGCGTCGCGCTCGTCGTACGTGCGCAGCACATCATCGTCGTGGTCGCGGAACTTGCGGAGGTAGAGTTCAATGTCGCTGGCCTCGTCGCTGTACTGCGCCAGCCACGTGTTCACGCCGGCCGCCGCGGGGCTCGGTTCCGCACTGGCGCGCGCGGGAGCCGCTGGTGGGGCCGGCGGAGGGCTGCGCAGGGCGGCCGCGGCAGGGGCGGGCTTTGCCACTTCAGCAGCGGCGGCCGGTGTCCCGAGGTGGGTGGTTTTCTGCGCAGGAGCGCGCCGACCAGCCGACGCCGTGGTGGTCGTCGGGGTCGTCGTCGTCGTCGGCTTCGGTGTGCGGTCGTACCAGCGCTGTCGCATGGCGGTCGACTTGACGGCCCCGGTGGTGGACGACCGCGGACCCGTGCTGCCGCCGGACGTGTCCTTGTCGCGTCCTGCGGAGGCGGACACGCGCGACGCCGGCGTGCTGAGGCTCCCGCGACGACCGCTGCTGCTGCCGCCGCCGCCGGTCTGTGCGCGGCCGCCGGTGCTGGACTCGCCGTCTACCGGCTCCACGGAAAGGCGGCGGCCCTGCACGAGCAGCGGGTCACGCGCCTCCACCACGCGCGCTTGCCGATCGTCGGCGTCCTCGCTGTCGCTGTCGCTGTCGCTGTTCCGGCGGTGCTTGAGCTGCGCCTCGATACGCCGGCGAAGGTGGCCAGGCGCGACGGCTGCGCCGCCACCGTTGGACTCGCCCGCGATGACGAGGGCGGGAATGGTTGCGCGGGCCTCCGCGGCCGCCTGCTGGCTCGGCACGGTCGTGCGCACCGGCGGTGGTATCGCCCCGCTGGCCCCGCGCCCGCCACGACTGCCTGGCGTGACGCTCGTCGGCGTGCTGGTCGCGCTGGTGGCGGCGGGCGGTACTCTGGGGCAGTTCATTTGTGTCGGCGTGCACGTGCGCAGACCGCTCGGGGGCGGGGCGGTGCTGGCGGTGCTGGCGGTGGAGGCGGTCGCCAAGGGCACCGATGGTGGGGGCGTGGACGAGGTCGCGACCACAGCAGGCGATGGCGGAGACAGACGCGAGGCTGCCGTCGTCGCGGGGCTCGAGTGCCGACTGGACGCAGCGCTGTCGGGGCGCGATTTTGCAGCCGACGGCGGACGGACAGCAGCAGCAGAAGCAGCAGCAGTAGGCGCCGCCTGAGCGGGCGAGGGCGGCTTTGTCGGTGAGGCAACGCTGCTTTGCACGTTGCTACTCCGTCGGCTGGCCATCTCCGCGGCCTCGGCCACAGGCAGGGCCTCGCGCGTCTCGCGAAGAAGGTCGCGCGCGGAGGCACGGGCGGTGGGGTCGTAGCGAAGCATCTGACTGATAATGTGGCGCACCGACGGCGGCACCGCGTCAGGCAGGACGGCCACCTCACCAGACGTCACCTTGGTCACGAGGTGCGCAAAGTTGTGCGCATGAAAGGGGTGTCGGAGCGTCGCCATTTCGAAGAACACGCACCCCAGCGACCAGACATCGGTGGAGAAGGTGTAGGCGTGACCGAGGAGCACCTCGGGGGAGATCCACATGGGCGAGCCCACGAACGTCTCCGTCATGCGGCTGGCCCCGGTCAGGGCCTTGGCGGAGCCAAAGTCACCGAGGAACAGCTGCTTGTCATCGTTGGAGAGGAAAATGTTGCTCGGCTTGATGTCGCGGTGAATAATCTGGCGCTCGTCGTGGCAGAAGTGCAGCGCCGACAACAGTTGGTCGAACCAGCGGAGAAGTGTCACTTCCTTCGGCACCACCTCCAGCTCGCGCAGCCGGGCGATCAGGCTCGCGAGATCGCCACCCTCCTCGTACTTGAGCACGCCGTAGAGTTCGCCGTCGCTGATGAAGAACTCGATCATCTTCACAATGTGCGCGTGCCGGGCACGCAGGGACAGGTTCAGCTCCGTCATGCCCTCCTGACCTTCCGCGAGGCGCTTGATGACCACCTTGCGTGACGGATCTTGGCGGTCGCACGCCAGAAAAGCTCCATTGCTCCCGCCGAGATCGCGTAGTCGCGTGTAGTGCTCTAAACCCATTCTGTATGTAGGGGTGCGTACGCAACTGTGTGATGCGTGTGTAGCTGTGTATTTGTATTTGGGGTGCCTGAGTCTGTCTACGCTGTGCGGTGTAAACGAGGAAAAAAAAAGAGAAAGTGCCAACGAATAACCCTCAGGTGAGCAGGCAATGCGAATGGGTAGCGAATGAAGAGAGACCCAATGAAAAGGGGGTGATGGGACCGGTAACGGGAATGTCCGATACCAGAGAAAAAGATAAAGAAAAAAAGAAAGGAAAAGAAGTTTGGCAAGTCGATCAAAGAGAAAAAGTAATCGCACGCGTGGCAACCGTACTTATTTCTTCTTTTTTTCGTGGTTGATGCGGGGATCGCCACTAAAAAACGATCGACTTGCGTTCGTGTTTGCTTTGTGCTACGCTCTATTTCTCTCGTGCAGTATGATTGCCAAAAAACGAAAAGACCAGGAGAAAGGAGGAAGGAGGAAGTAGAAACGGTAGGGACTGTAGAGCGAACGAAGGAGCGCAATCAAAGAGTGGTAGACGATCCTGAGGGGCACCAGCGTGAGGGAGGGAGGAAAAGATAGCACATCAATATAGGAGAGATGCGCGCGCTCAACTTTGACTTCGTGTGTGTGTGTGTGTGTGTGTGTGTGTTCATTCTATATAGTATTTTGAATATAAGTATTTTGCAAAGCGGATGGTACGCATCAATAATGTACAAAAAAAAAAGCTAGGACAAGAGAAAAAGAGAGGACACAAAGCTCCCCCTTTTCCTCATCCTGCGGAAAAACATGCGTACACAGCAAAAAAAAAAAAGAATAGTTTGCACGAGAGGATTTACTCGTAGAAGAGAATACAATTGCAGTATGCAACCTGCAGTGTTCGCCTGGGGTACACATCGATCGTCTGAAGACCACTGACAAAGCCGGCGTCGGCCATGAGAAGCTTGGTCTTCTGTGGGCGGTCCAGGCGCGTCTCCGGCTCCACAAAACTCAGCGTTTGCGTCGTCGAGACGTCGCCGGCCTCGGTCGGGCGAGAGTCGATGCGAATGTCGAGCGCCACCGTGATCTCCTGCCGATCCCAATTGACGTCAATGGTGACACGATGCCAGCAGTGGTAGCGCAGCTTCATCGCATGCTCGGTCCGCTGCACGGCGTTTTCACCAAAGAGCGAGTCACTGCTGAGGCTTTCCCCGTCATCGTCATCGTCGTCATCATCGTCGTCATCGTCATCATTCTCATCGTCATCGTTCTCCTCGCCATCATGGGCGTGGATGCCGCGATCGCCACCTGTGCGAGAAGGCTTGCGAGGTCGCGTGTAGGCTGTGCTGCGCCGATGGCGGAGTCGATCGAGCTGCGAAACACCGTGCTTCACAGGGAGGCTGCGGTACGGGTACAAGAGGTTCTGGTGGCGCCGGCCCTCCAGGGTGCCGTCGTCGCCGAGGCTGACCTCCGCTGGACCTTCGGACGGCCATCCGGGGCCTGAGCTCGCGGTGCGGCTGCCGTGATGGGGGCGGCCGTCGTAGTGAAGAAGGCTGTGGCGGGGCGGGGTTGTGTCCTTGGGCACCAGCACAGTCTCGCCGCCCTTGAGCACCGCACGGCGCGTGGTCCCAGCGAGGCTCGCGACGGCGGAGTGGGTGCTGCCGCCGAGTCCTGTGCGACCGCTGGCCTCCATGCGTGCGCCATCAGCGCCAACGCCCGCCGCGCGGCTTTCCAGCGTGGACGGCGAGGCCCCGACGATGCGGAGGCGGCGGCCCTCGATGATCAGCTCGAGGCAGCGATGGCCGCTGGCGTCACGTAAGGACAGACGCTCCTTCTCGCGCAGACACACGCCACCCGCGCCCCCACCAGCCGCACGCGTCGCCGCCGTGGCGGACTCGGCGCTGCTGGTGCAGAGGAAAAAGTCGAGCTGCAGGCGTGTGGGAAAGCTCGTCGCCACCTCCACGCGCGCGTGCCGAGCCGCTGCCCAAATAGTCGCCGAGGACGGCACGACGTACAAGATCGGACCCGGCGCCACGACGCGGTCGCCACACACCGCGGAGCTCGGCCTCCCATCGGCGGCTTCCATGCGCAGCGGTGCGAGTGTGATCGCCCCGGGAGGGGCATCGGGCGGCAGCGCCGCGGCTCCAGAGGTCGGCGAGTGCGGCGGACTTCCGTGAGCGGAGCGCGCCCCCGTCTCGGAGCCATCCACGGTGTCCTCGCCACCCGCAGAAGATGCGGCGAGCGCGGTGCCGACGACCTCCAGCTCAGCCTCCGCCGGCGTCGTGGCGGTGGCGGCCTCGAGCATCTCCAGGAGCTCTATGCGACGTGTTTCAGCCGCGTTCAACAGCGCCTTCGCCGAGGCCAGCTCGCGGCGGACTTCCGCGAGCTCGTCGGCGCGGTGGTCGCACGTGACCTGCAGCGCATCACGCTGCTGCCAGGCCTCGTCGTTCGCTGCCTTGACGCGCTCGAGCTGCAGCTCCTCCTCCTGGAGCAGACACAGCACACGGTCGCACCATCCGCAGTGGCCGCCTCGCAGCTGCTGCCCGCGCTGCTCGACCAGAACAGACAAGGCGGTGCACACCTCAGGATCGACGACGGGTGCGCTGCGAGAGACAAGTCGCAGGAGCGTCGATCCGCCGAGCACGGTGGAAGTGTTGGGGTGCGTTGTGGGTGCGGAGGGGGGTGCACTTGTCGTAGGGAGGCTTAGCGACGGTGGCGCGAGGCAGCGCAGGACGGCAGAGAAGGGAATGGCGCGGCTGAGCGCGTCCAACAAGCTCGACAGCTCCTCGACACCAAACGCCACGTTCGCCGTGGCGCGGCGCACGACGAGCCACTCCAGGACCTCCTCGACGCTGACCGTCCGCAGACCTGTCTCCGTCAGGACATACGCGAGCGCGAAGACCTCGAGCGCACGGTAGCCAAAGAGGGCCGGGTGATCCTGAATGACCTGGCCTGTGCGGCGCGTGGCCACATCGACCACGTGCAGTACTTCGCTGGAGGCGCCCTCGTAGGTGCCACCGCCGGGCACACGGTACATGTTCGGATGGCGCAGCCCTTCGCTCAGCAGTGGTGAGCGCTGCGGCGAGGTTGACGTTGACACGCCGTCCTCAGTGGAGGGTGTCCGGCTGACTGGCTGCGTGAACGACATACCGTTCGTGGTGGTGGTGATGGGGATGGTGGTCTGGTGAGAACCATCGTCAGGTGCCGTCACGATGGAGCCGTCCCCGCCGTCGCCCGCGATGGAGGCGTGCGTGGTGGTGGTGGTGGTGCGCACGTGCGCCAGAGAGCGCAGCGTACGCGTATGCAAGTCGGTCAAGGCATCGCGCAGCGGCGCCCCCGCCGAGCCGTTTACAAAGGTGGCGAGGGCGAGGTACACGCTGTGGTAGTGGAGCATCCAGAAGGCGTCCACCCACTCGCCCAGTACCACGGCCGGTTCGAGTCGAGAGGCAGAAGGCAGAGCCGCGTCGTCCACATCGGCGGCCTCCTCCTCCGTGGCCTCCTCAGCCTCCGCAGCAGGGGTGGTGCCTGGCACCATCTCGCACGACTGACCCTGGCGCAGCTTCTCGACATTCACCTCAGACAGCGTGGCCAAGGCGGTTGACGGTGCGGCGACGGTAGGTGCAGGGGTGGGCGGCTCGGCTATGTGCTGTTCGTGCTTGTCATGCGTGTCGTGCGCGTGGTGCACGTGGTGCGTGGGGTAGTGACCGGTGCTGGTGCTGCCCAGCGAAGATGCCGGGTGCGAGCTCTGCGAGGTTCCCGAACAGGTGGACGGCGTGTGGCGATCGGCGTGGTGCCGGTAGGCATCCGCCGCGAGCAGCTGCTCGACCATCGCGATGAAGGTCGACGGGTACAGTCGCGCGTGAGGCAGCACATCAACGCGCGTGAGCTCGCGCATCCAGTGCGGCACCTCGACCTCCGCCAGCCCGTTCGTGTTCGTGTTCGACTCGGTCTCCGTCGTCGCGGAGGCGGACCGGGCGGTCGCCAGTCCGGCGGTGACGGTGGTGTCCTCGGCCTCGGGCAGCTCCATCTCTGCGCGCCGGTACAGCAGGCGCAGGAGACCGGTGAAGGAGTTTGTCGTCGCGCACGCGAGGAAGGTGCACGTGTCGCTGAGCTCGATGCTGCCATTGTCGCGAATATCAATCATGCGAAAGCACTCCTCGAGCATGGCCTTGTCGGCGTCCGTAAGAGGCGGCACGGAGGGCGGGCTGCGGTGGCGGTGGCGGCGTCGGCGACGTGTGTCCGCGGCGCCAGTAGCAGAGCCGCGGTCCGGCGACGTCGGATGATGGTGGTGGTGACGATGGGGCAAGGGTCGCTCGTCGTGGGTGGAGGCGGACCCGCCGTCCTTGTGGTGTGTGGTGTGGTGTGAGGAGACCCGCTCCGTCGGCACCGAGGTGCGCGCGTGCTCCTCGTGATGCGAGGACGGGATCCGCGACGTGGGGCGGCCGGTCGATCGGGCGTTTTCGTGACTCGGCTTTGTTGTCGTCCCTGCTGCCGCACTGGAGGCGGTGGCCGCGATGTCACTCGCGTGCCGATGACGTCGGTGACTGCGGTGTGAGCTGCCGCCATCGGAGGAGGAGCACGCGGTCGCGGGCAGCGACGCCGCCTTTGAGGCCGAGGACGCCGACGATGACGACGACGAGCAGGACGACGCGGTCCGTTTCTCGCGCGCACGGTGGAGGCTGGCCGCGCCGCCACTCGCGCTGCTTGTGTGGCTCCACGCGGCCCCCGCACCGGTCTCGCTGCGCGACCCGTGTGAGTCGGCGCCTGTGTTCGATTGATGGGGCGTATGTCGGCGCGACTTCACCCCCGCGGCAGAGGAGGACCCGTCCGAGGGCACGCCGGCGGCGGCGGCGGACCCCACCAGTGCGCGTGGTGGCAGAGACGCAGACGGCGGCACGCCAATGGCAGCGTGGAAACGCAGCACGTCTCGCTGGTTCTGCACGTACAGGCGGTAGCCCACGAAGCCCTGCACCTCGCGCAAGCAGGCGGTGCTACTGTTCTGGGCGGCAGCGGTGAGGTAGGACTCCATGTAGGTGCGCCGTAGTTCGCGTGTGTGGGCATCCGCGCCGTCAGTGGCCCCGCCGAGTTTCTGTGCGAGCGCCGCCACGTTCCACCCGGTGCCGGCTGTGCTGCTGCCGCCAGTGAGTGGGCTGTCAATGACAACGCCGTTGCCGTGACCGTCGGTGCGC
Organism: Wallacemonas sp. Wsd; assembly: GCA_030849645.1. Taxonomy (NCBI): domain Eukaryota; phylum Euglenozoa; class Kinetoplastea; order Trypanosomatida; family Trypanosomatidae; genus Wallacemonas; species Wallacemonas sp. Wsd. The sequence goes on along the minus strand of JASANQ010001301.1, from coordinate 150,768 downwards.
ACCTCCGGCCGTCGAAGGAAAGACGTGTTCTGCACAAACGAGGTCGCCGCATCGACGGGGAAGGCGAGCCCGCTCGGCGTCTCCGGCGGTGCAAACTTGGGGGCGATCGACATGACGAATCGCACGAGCTGCTGGAACTGCGTCCACTGCACCGTCACCTGGGCGACCTGCTGCGGTTTCGGCTCGCTCGATAGCGTGGACAGCGTCTGCGTGTTGCCGTCTTCGGTGACGCTGCGCGCGCTGTGGTGCTCCTCGACAAGTTGCAGCAGATGCACGCGATACGCGTCTTGGTCGTCGGGCACGGTTGCCGGGGCTGTGTCACCGGCGGGGTCTGTTGTCGTATCCAGGTAGTTCGTGATGGACGGATTCGCCAAGCTGCTGTCCTTCATGGCGGCGGAGGAGGAGGCCATGAGTCGACTCTTGAGCATGTGCACGTCGTCGAAGGAGCGGTTGTTGAGCGCGCTAGACGCCCCGGCCAGCGCCAAGTCCGACGAAGACATGGGCGGAAGACCTGGCATCGCCTGCGAGCCGAACAGGGATTGGGCCAGGCCGCTGAATGCCTCGGCCGGCTGCTGTGCGTTATCGGCGTGCAGGCCGCTGGCGACAAGCTGCTCCATCGGCACGCACGACACAGCCACTGTGAAGGACGACAGCGGCAGGACGTGCGAGCCGTCGGCGAGAAGGAAGCTCGACGACGTGGTGAGGGGTGTGGACATGGGTACAGATTCTGTGATTCTAAGGGAGGGGGAGTTCCTTGCTATTCCAAGAGAGCAGGTACGATCACGCACCAAGAAAAAGAAAAAACGTGAAAAGAAAAGGAAAAAAGAAGGGATTGCAAACAAGAGAAAAATAAAATAAGTAAACAAAGACGACGCAGACAGACACACACAATGGAAATACCTACTTGATGAGGTCCCTATTTACTTTCTTTTCCCGATGTGTGTGTGTGTGTGTGTGTTTTCTGTCTGCCGGTAACGACGGCTGTTGCTGTTGTCCAACGTGTTGGTGCTGTTTCTGAATGAGAGGAAGAGGGGGAGGGGGGGGGGACCAGGGGAGGAGAGAAGTGGAGAAGTGATGATGGGGGTACAGAAATGGAGAGAAGGTGTCGACATGTCTAACTGTCAGTTGCCATCCCGCATCAAAAGAGCCGAGAGAATCAGCGAAACTGGAGGGGTAGTTTACTGATCTTTGCATACACAGGCCAGGCTGACCGAGCTTCTTTGTTTGGTTGCTGCTGCTTCTTCTCAGGCTTCCCTTTAGTTTTCCTTCTTCTTTTGGTGGACTTTTTTCTTTTTTTTTCCTGTCGGCGCTCTTGCCGATATCTACTGTTCGAACGTAAATCAATGTAAGTTACATGCACCATCAGAAAGAAAGAGAAAAAGGGGAGGGAGAGAAGGCTCGCTTTCATGTTTGTTTTTCTTTAGTTTGCACCTTCTCACATTGTTTTTTTTTCTTCTTTCTTTCAGCCTCTCTTAGGTCGTTTTTTCATTCACCAGAAACCGGTCGAGCACGACAAGCTCCTCCACCAGTGGCAGAACCTTCCAGCGATTTCGGTCTGGCACCCAGCCCAGCACCGTGCGCGGGTCTCTCTGCACGAGGCTCGTGTCCCGATAATACCAGTAGATCGCCTGCCAGACCGGGCCGTCCAGCTCCGCCGCCACGCGCTTCACCAGCGCCATGCGACGCGTCGCGTAGGCCTGTGGAATGGGCAGCTCATGCAGCGGCGTGGTCGACGTCATCAGCCCTTCCGCCGTCAGCACCGGCGGCCCCACAAGGAGGTTCGGCACGTTCAGACATGGCGCACCAGACGGCGGGGGCGGTGTGTGCGGCACCAGCGCATCCGTCCCGGACGGCGGCCCGCTCGTGAGGGAGTTCATGGCGCTGTCCTTCGCAAAGAGCGCGCGCCTCAGGTACCCGCTGGCCGGCCGATCACCGCGTGGGACGGCGGGTCGTCCATCCACAGCGGGAGAGGCCCCGAGGCGTTTGCTGCGCGCGCTCGACGGCGTTTGACCGCGACCGTGGACACCGTCCGAAGTGGCCGGCACCGGGGCCGGTGTGACAGACGGGGAGCTGGAGGACACAGGCATGCTGTCGTGAAACTGGCACGCGAGCAGGCCCAGGCCGGCACGCGGCACCCCGTCGAGCCGCCACGGCCACGAGCCCGGCTGCGTGGACGATGAGGTCGGCTGCTGCTGGTGCAGGAGGCAGCTGTACAAGTTGTTGTAGTAGACCCGCGTGCCGTCAACGACGCGCGTGCCCGACGGGCTTCCCGCGGTGGAGTTGGTTGCCGTCGTCATCGTCGTCGCCGTCGCCGTGGTGGTCGTGCCTGTGGTGCCTGGCATGCTGTTGGTGACCTCGGTGCCGTGGCGGCGCTGCAGCTCCGCGCCATCCATGTGCTGCTTCTTCCGCCGCATCATGGTCTGCACGGCCTCGCGCAGGGCCGTCACCTCGGCAGCAATGACCATTGTCTCCTTGTCGCGCATGTCCACAACGTTGGCGTACTCGGCGTAGAAGCGATCGGCGTCCTCGTTCGGCTGCAAGTCCTTCGCCCAGGGGCGACTGCGACTGACAGAGGGCGGGGTCAGCGGGGACTGGCTCGTCACGGCGGCGGCGGCGGCGGCCGCCGCTGCGGACACCGAGAGCGCCGACGCGCTGGTGCTTTGGCGGCCGGCGTGGTGCTCCGTGGTGTTGTCGTAGATCATGAAGGGCCGCATGCTCGCGGTTGGTGCCATGACCGGAAAGTTGGCCCCGGCCGAGCCACCGCTCCCGCCCCCACCAGAGGACGGGTCGGCGCTCAGACGGCTCACAGAACGGCTCGGGTGCTCCGGGCTGGGCGTCGCCAACAGCGGTGGCACGCCGGCGGTGAAGAAGGTGCCGGCGCCCATCGGAAACGCGGACGACGAGACCGAGCTTTCAGCGCTGCCGGAGGCGTACATGGTGCCGGCGCCGGCGGCCATCTCAGCCTGTCGCTGGCGCGCGAGCTTGTGCTCCACGGACGGCGGGTTCAGCGGCGGGGCGAGGGAGAGCTCTACCTTGGTGTACGCGAGCACGCGCGGGTCTGTGTCCTCGCCACCCTCCATCCCGGCCAATGTCGCATGGCCTTCGGCGGCGCGGGCAAAGGCGTGCTTGGCGGACGGATCAAGGGTGGCCTTGAGCACCCTGAGCTGGTTGGCCAGCGAGATCTCGGTCGGGTCCTGCGGCGTGTCACCGGGCACGCGCAGAATCTGGAGGAGCTCCACGTAGGCCTTAAGCAGCGGTGACTCCAGGATCGCCGCGCACGACGGACGGCCGCGTGCGTCGACGCTGAGCATGACATCCATCAGTGTGTGCACGGCAGCCGGGTAGTGCGCCGGCAGCGGCTCGCGCATGCCCTGCGTGACGCGCATCACCAGGCCGCCAATGTCGCGGGTCTCAAAAGGGTGCCGAAGGGCAAGGAGCTCATAGAGGATGCAGCCCAGCGACCACACATCTGCCTTGGGGCCGACGTGCCCGCCTTGCAGGGCCTCTGGGGCCATGTACAGCGGTGTGCCACGCATCGCTTGGTTGAGCTGCTCGGGAGACTGCAGGTAGAACGGATTGAGCGGGGACTGGTTGGACACGACGGGGCGATCGTAGTGGATCGGCGAGCCAGTCGGTGTGCCGCGCATGTACGAGTGCGAGAAGCTGCTCTCCGCGTCCATCTCACCGGCTGCCCCGTTGCCGCGCAAGATCTGGTTCGGCGAGGGGCCGGTTGGGATGCTGGCGCTGCTCCACCGACGGACTGCGGACGGCGGCGGCGAGTGCGTGCCGACCTCGATCTGTCCACTCGAGAGGCGCTGCGAGCGCGTGTTGTTCAAATTCCGCCACGTGGCGATTTTGCTCGTGTCGATCTTTTCGGCGATGCCAAAGTCACCGACGGCGATCGAGTTTGTGCGGCGATCGACGAAGAGGTTGCGTGTTTTGAGATCGCGGTGGACGATGCCGTGCGTGTGCAAGTAGTCGGTCGCGAGGAGCATCTGCGTGAACCACAGCATCACTCGCTGGAAGGGGAAGTACTCGTCCTTCTCCCGCTGCTCCATGACAAAGGGCTCGAGGTCGCCGCCGTCGTAGTAGTCCATGATCAGGCAGAGGTCGTTCTCGTTAAAAAGGAACGCGTCGCGCTGACAGACAATGTACGGATGGTGCAGCTCTGTCATGAGGCACATCTCCTGCGCGGCCTCGTGGCGCTGGTCGGCGTCTAGGTCCTCAAGGGGAATGCGCTTCATCACCAGGATCGCGTCGTCAAGGATGCGTTGGATGCGAAAGACCATGCCGAAGCTGCCCACCGCCATCTTCTCCAGAATGCGATACTCGTGGAGAGGCATAACGTCACTGAAAAGGAAAAAGCTAGGCAAATAAGAAAGAGAAAAGGATAATACGCACAAGACGGTGATTTGAAGAAAAAAAAGAGGGGGGAAGGTGAGGAGGCACGGTGACAGAAAAGGGAGGGAAAAAACAGATGGGCAAGACGGTCTGAAAGCGCCTAGTCAGAAAGAAGCACCTGAAGCAATTAAATACATGAAAAGTGTAGAAAGGCAGTGTCAGGCTTGCACGCCTAAAAGAAAGAAACAAAAAAAAACTAACCACAAAAGGAACAGGTGAATAAGACACGTTCGTATCAACAAACGTGCTCAACTCCTTGTATTTTCAAATGGGGAGATGGGAGAAAGAGAGAGAGAGAGAGAGAGAGAGAGAGAGAGAGAGAGAGAGAAGGATGATGGCAGTGGATGTCGCGCGAACAAAAAGGCACGGCAGGAGATGGGGCATGTCTCAGCGGAGACCAAGAGGAATGCAAGCAAACGAAAGCAAAGGAACAAATGATGGAGCTTTGTCATTCTCACCATTTTTGGAAGGTGGCCTGATGTTTATGTTGCTGTTGTTTTTCGAAGATGGAAGCAGAACTAAAATCAAAAACAATGGAAGAAATAAAATAAAAAGAGGGGATCTGATTTGGCATGTCGCCGAGGCGATGGTTGTTGTCAAAGGAGCACGCGAGGTCGACGACGTTCGGCGTTGGCGTGCGCGTAGAGCGAGCGCGTCGCCGCTGCCTCCTCCCACTCCCTGAGCACGCGACAGAAGGCACTCTCCACAGGCCCAGGCGTGCTTGTCTCTGATGTCTTGTCGGACATGTCGCTCGTCTCCAGGGCGTCGTCGCCTTGTTGGGCCCGACGGTGGGCCAGTGCGGTCTGCATGCTGAGCGGCAGCCAGGCCTCGCACAGAGGTGCACTCGCCAGACGCCGAGCTCCGCGAAGAGGGGCCACGTCCTTGTCCACGTCACCGTCCGTCGCCGATGACGCACGCGGACGTTTCGTGCCGCTGCCCTTCATGGTCGTGATTTGAGCCAGCGCATGCCGTGGGACCACGGCGCGACAGTAGCGGGGCCGGAAGAGCGGGTGGCACGGTCCGTGCGCGAGGAGCTCGCCGGCCAGCTCTGCCCAACCTTGTGGCTCGGCCGCGTCCGGCACCGGTGCGTGCGCGTGCCTCGTCGTGTCACCCGCTGTCTGCGGTTGTGACTGGCATGTGCCCATGAAGCGCGTGCTCGCCACCAAGGACGGGCGCCACCAGCCCTCAGCCCGCGTGTGCGTGTCCAGCGTCGTGTCGCACACATCGGGCATCTCGGAGAGAGCGTCCTCATCGTCCGACTCTGCCATCCACAAGCGCTCATTGGCCGGCTTGCCCAGTCCCATCTGATTCGCACGCCCGGCATCCTCCTCCTCGTCATGCGCGCTCCCTGCTACCGAGGCGGCCATGTCCACGAGGTCGTAGAAGTACGAGCAGAAGAGCAGCGTGCTCTCACGCCGCACACCCTGCGCCATCCACTTATCCAGTCTGGCGCGTGGGCCCTGGACTTGGGCGAGGAGACCGCCCTCCTCCGTGCTACACGCGGAAAGAGCAATCGCACACGGTGCGTCCTCGAGACCGGCGAAGGACGTGGGCAGCAGCTTCGCCTTGTCCACCAGCAGCAGGCACGCGGTCTTCAACAGGCGATCGAAGCGAGCCTCCTGCAGCTCGGCTGCGTAGAGGGAACGCGAGGGGTTGTACGGGTCCACCTCCGCACGCAGCAGGTCCTGCATAAAGTGTGTAAAGGTCGCAGTGGCCGCAGCACAGCGGCTGGTCGTGGTGTGGCCAAGGTAACGCAAGGACAGACGATAGCGCGTGGCGCGTTGATCGAGCAGAGCTGGGCTCGGGCAGGACAACGGCGCACGCGACACAGCCCGGCACGGAGGGGGCGTACTCGGCGAGCGAGCGCGCTTCTTGCGTAGCGCGCCTGCACGAGGACCCGCCCCATTCGCCGGCCGCTCCGCCAGGCCGGAGTGCGCCGGTCCCTGTGTCCGCGGCGTGTCGAGGACGTAGCGATGCCAGCGACGCACGCGCGCACAGCGGTGCCGCAGAACCGCGGCCATGGTATTCCGCAGCGTCGGCAAGTACACGTGTTGAGCAGAGTCGTGTCCATCGGTGTCTGCCGGCGTCGTGCTGCAGGTGGCCGAGACGAAAAGGAGCGAGGCGGTGCCAAAGCCGGCGAACGGTGCGAGGCAGTCGTGCCCGGGATCTGCGCCTGTCATGATCGACGCCGCGCGTGCCGGGACATCATCAGGCAGGCAAAGATGCATGGAGACGCGCGGCGTCGCCTCCGCCGTGCAGCTCGCGGCCAGCTCCGTCCGTGCCAGACCCGCGTCTGTGCAATTGTGCACATGGCGATTGGTAGGCGGGTGAGCTCGGGTGGTGTACGGCGTGGGAGGAAGAGAGAGCAGCACGAACGGCAGCAGGCTGTCGGTGATTGAGGTATCGGCGGTGCGTGTGTCCAGCTCCACCTGCCAGAGACGTCGTGCAATCGCATCCTCGTCGTCGTCGTCCTTCTCGTGGTGGCTGTCTTCTTGGGGGTGCGTTGTGCTTTCTGTGCTGGATGCACGCTGGGCCTCCAGGAGCTGTGACGAGGCCGTGGAAGGGGAGGGGGAGGAAGGCGGTGCCGGCGAAGGCTCGGACTGAAAGTGAGCCACAATGGTGTCGAACACGTTCGATGGACGCGTCAGTGCACTCAAGGATGGGGCTGCGAGGTCCGTCAGACGGTTCGTGCTGGCGTCAGTGCCGAGAGAGAAGTGACCCAACGGCGATGCAGACGGCTCTCGAGACAGACGACGGCCCAGGGCGGGCCCCATCAGCAGGAGAGACATGTCGACGGTACAGGCGGGCACCGACAGGGTGGCACAGAGCAGCTGGGCCGCGGTCCCGCTGCTAGTGAAGTCTGGAAATGCAACATCCGCACCGTGCGTGCCCACCGCACGCAGCCACTCGCCGCCACCGCCGCTGTGCGCGCCGGCGAGGAGGTACCAGAGCGCTGTCGTCTCGGCGGTGTTGAGAGCTGTCTCGGGGCTCAGAAGCGTGCACGCACGTGGTAGGCCACCGCATCCAAGTAATCGCCGCACCATCTCTGCCTCCGCCGCTTTCTCGCGCGCGTTGAACGGTGGCAGGGACGGGAAAGGGGCGCCAGAGGTGCGCAAGGTGTCCGCCCGCTCCTGGGCTTCGCGCGCCACAGACAGCAAAAAGGCCGCTGTCACAGTCTCGTCGTACCAGGCCATGTGCGCCTGCATCCGATGCCAGCGCCGCTCGACGTGCACCATCGACACCACATCCTCCACCACGGACCCGGCGTCGCTGCCGTCATCACGGCGCCACACGCGCGCGCATGCACTGTCGTCCTCGTCGGGCATGGCCACCTCATTGGCGCTGCATCGCTGCTTCAGTGACCAGCTCGGCAGAGCGTAGGTCAGCACAGGTCCTCCACTCGACACAGATGCGCGACCGCTGTTGATCGTCTTCTCCGACGCCAACGCTGCACACGGGGAGGGTGGTGGTGGTGGCCAGCCACGCGAGACGAATGGGGTCAAAGACGCATGCAGAAGCACGTTTGTCAGCAGCTCTTGGCTGCTCAGCGGCGCTGGATCAACGCGCGGACGAGGATGGCGGTGCGCGTGCACGTGCTGCGAGACGGTCTGGATCGTGAGCGGGAGGTCGACAGGCATGTCCACTTCGAATGTCGATGGGTAGAAGGGAATGTGCCGCAGGTGCAATGGCGAGTAGCTGGTAGTGTGTGGCGCGGATTGGCCGCTCTCGGCATTTGAGGGGTGTGGACCTGTGGGTGCGGGTGCCCCTGAGCGTGTGGGGGACTTGACTGCAGCTGCAGACACATCACGCTGGCGAGGAAAGAAAAACAAGGGCATTTCCGTGCTCGCCTGTGCAAAGAAGGGAGAAGAAGAAAAAGAAGAAGAAAAAAAGGAGTGAAGACTCGTCTGTGTTGGTCTTGAGTGTGAACGGGAAAAAAAATGAGTAGAAAGAGGGGAAAAATCGGATAGAGAGGTGGTTGTGTGTGTGTGTGTGTGTGTGTGTGTGTTGTCGTTGTTTTGAGTGGGACCATGAGTCTCTGACTGGATGTCCACTAGCACCAACTTTCTACCCGCCGCGGTCGGATAAACAACGCGCAAGTCGATGACAGAAGCCAGTAGTCAGCGAGCAAAAAAAAAAGAGCATTTTTAGTAGTATGTGGTGTTTATTTGTCGTTCCTCACAGACAGATCTTGTCAAGTTGATAGTAGTGATGTTACCGTGTCTTTCCACATGGTCAAGCGGGTCGGTGCCGCGTCTGCGGTGGTTGGTCTTGTCGGCTGGCCTCCTCTGGCCGTGTCCGCTGCAGCAGTGCCGCGAGCGTGGTTTGCTGCTGCTGGAGACGCTCAAGCAGTTGTTGCACCGCCGCGGCGTCAGGCCCGTCGTCCCTGTCGCCGAAAGGTGTGAAACTTTCGTCTTCGTGCAGTGCTGTGTCAGGCACGCTGGAGTTCATGGATGCCGCCGTGGGAGCGGTGTGAATAGCATCGCGATCATCCACGCTGTCGTCTAGGAGGCTGCTCGCCTCGTGATGCTCTGGGAAGGCGAAGTACCACTGCTCTTCCTTGCCCTCGTGCAGGTAGGTCAGTCGCCGTGTCGGCTGCGGAGGGTGCGTGCTGTCCTCGTCGACAAGCGCGCGACCAGTGGTCTCCGTGAAGGGCAGCAGTCGGCGAGGAGCGACGCCGATCTGCAGCATCGCCAGCGCGCACCGCACCGAACTGGACATGGGTGGTGGAGCCGCCTTCTGCCTCACGGGCGGCTGCGCAGCCTCCTCCTGACTCTCCGACGCCTCGTGGGCACGGTACCCATCTTCGACGGACGTGCTCGCGCGCGTGTCTTGGCCGCGTTGACGGCGTGCGCGCACCTCAGAGGACTTGTACGGCGAATCTGCCGGGCCGCTCGTCCCCGACTCCGGCTCGGCAATGAACGTTGTGAACAGTTGCTGCGGATCCAGCGCGTCTGCGATGGACGTCGCCATCCACGGTACGAGTTGCGAGAGCAGCGACGGGTGCGGGGACACGCGCGCGGAGAGTGGCAACAGCTGCGTGCCGCTGGTCAGCGCGAGCAGCGGCGTGTACGGGCGCTCGGACAGCTGCCAAGGGGGCTGGAGGCTGTCCTCATCGACCACCACAGGTGACGCCGCGCGTGACTCCAGCCAGCACGTGTCTCGACGGAGCCTCTGGGGCAGCTGCGCCACCGCCATCAAGGTCACGAGGAAGAAGTCCGTCTCCTGCGCGTCGGCCAGGCAAAACGCCCAGTCAGCTCCCCTGGACGGCGGACGGCTGAGTGGCGCGCAGGCCGGCAGACCGCGTATCAGCAGAGCAGCCGACGCACAGCGCGTGACAGTGGTGATGTGCGGCACCGCACAACACGCGTAGAGCTCGCCGGTGCTCGACCAGAGGCTCATGTACGTGCGCGACAGCACCACATGTGCGGGCACCGCCACAACGGGCTCCTGCGTCCCTGCAGGAGAGGGCGCGCGCGGCAGTGGTCGCCCAGTCGTTGTCGTTGTCGATTCAGACGTGCCCATGAATAAGTCGACTGCCGAGGTGTAGAAAATGACTGGACACAGTCCCTCACGTCCTGTGGGCGTGGAGAGTGCGCCAGAGTCTCGCGCATCCTCGGCGGTGTCGTTCAAGACGGAATGGACCAGGCCAGCAGGATGGTGTGCGCGGGAGGCTGAAGAGGGACGACCCATCGCCGAAGGCTGTGTAGGCTGGCCTTTCAGTGATGGAGGTGATGCAAGCACGGCGGCGAGCGCACAGCGGCAGGCGTGGTCGTCCTCCAGCAGGGCGAGAGGCACCACGGCCAGCCCAGAGACGGGATCTCGCCGGCAGGGCGGCACGGCCTTCTCGCTGCCTCGCGTGTTCGCCCTCGTGCGATACGTGCGTGACGATTCTTTCCGTTCGTATGCACGAGAGGCGGCCGTCGAATGCGGCGTGGCACGCGCAGAGACCCCTGAGGAGAGCGCAGATGTCACAAGTGGTTCAAGAATACCATTTCTATTGGGATCGTGGTGGGTCATCTTAAGTCAACGTAGAGGCAGGAAAGAGACAAGAGGAGGGGGGGGGGTCTAAAGGAAAAGGCGATTGTGTAGAAGTAAAAACAGTTTCTCTGAGTCTCCCACGTCTACACTTTTGTTTGTGTGTGTGTGTGTTCGTATGACAAGGGTAAGAAAAGAGGAAGAGAGGAGTGGAATGCATTCGTGTGATAGGTGTGTGAAAGATGGATGGTGCGCCTTAAAGCAGACACATAGAATGAGTGTGGTCCCACATTGTACATTGGAAATCACGCTAACTTTGGAGGTGTGCCCACAGCTTACACCGCGTGCAGTGATCACCCCAAGAAACCCGTTGTTCAGAATGCACCAAACCGGTGCACATTATGGCTTCTTTCAGATTCCTCTCACCGCGTGAGACAGTACTCGGGGAAACTCCGGCAGATAGCAGATATCTCCACGCAGCCCCTCGTTCTCTCACTTTAGGTGATGATGTTGTTGTTGTTCTGTTGTTGTGTTGGGGGGAGGAGTATAGTGTCACCGTTGGGTAGTGAGACAGTACTCAAATATGCAATCGGGGTGGTCTCTCCTGCGCGACCTTTCACTCTCCATCTCTTTCACATTGGCGAAGAACGTTGAAAGAGCTTCAAACGAAAAAGAAAAAGCCGCACGGACCCATCAGCCTTCACGGGTAAATGCGGACACAAACGTGCACACCGGCGGAAAAGATCGCGACTGTTAGAGAGTCTTTGTGTTCCACGGAAGGTGCTTGCCAAAGAGCATGTGCTGAGAGACGTTAAACTTGTTCAGCACCTCCGCGCCGAACATTTTCATCATACCCTGGTAAATCTTCGACCAGCGCTCCACGCCGGAGATGTTGTAGAGCGTGTTACTGTGCTCAAAGAATGGGCCAATCTTGTTCTCGTAGATCCAGTCGATCATGGTGAAGTAGAGGTACTCGTCCTTCAGCTTATGCGCGCGCGCCTTTTCGCAGACGTACTTGGTCAAGATCGGCTCCTCGCGTGTCGCCACCGTCGTGCACTCCGCGTCCACGAGCTGCGCGGCGCCGAGCACGTAGGGGATGTGGTGGTAGTCATCCAGACCCCACACGCCGTGCGAGCCGGCAGGCTCGAGCGAGTAGTGCTTCTGCAAGCGACGCACAAACGGCAAGTAGGTGTCAATGAAGACGTAGAACATAAAGTCCTGACGAAGTCGCGTCACGGACCCGCGCTTCTTCGCTGGTACAGGCTGCGGCGGCGCCACGTCGAGTGGGATAAAGATTGTCGGTGCATCCTGGAGCGTGCCGCCCATGTCGCCGAGCTCCTCTAGCAGAATCATCAGAAAGATGAAGAAGTGCAGCTCGTGGCCAGAGCCAAAGTCCAGTCGCGTCGGGTTACCAAACGAGTCCTCGAGGTACGCGGCCAGTTCCTTGGAGAGGCTCTCGACTTCGGCATCGGTGCGCGGGCGAGTGGCCTCCGCGGGCTTGTCCTCCGCCGTGCTCTTTGACGTGGCGTACGAGAAGAAGTAGGGCTCCACCTCGTGCGAAGGGGAGCGAGGACTTAGGCCCTCCGAGGTCTTGGCATGGGTGATCGGCTTTGGCGGGAGTGTGCGCACCAGCGCGGTCATGTAGGTGAGAATGTCAGACTCCATCTTTTGGTGGAACACGCGCTTCGCCCGATTGCCGAAGCGCTGCTTTGTCTGGTCCTCGAGGGGGATGTCGGTGACGAGTTGGTTGAGGTGCACAAAAATCTCCTCGACAATGTAGCGCGCTGTGTCGCAGCATTGGCCGAGCTCCTTGGTGACTCGCGCCGATGACGGTGTCTTCCACACAGCCTCGCTGCAGCCCTGCAGGTACGACACAATCTTTTGGAAGGACGCAGACTGCCGGAATGTCGACGCGAGAGAGTGGTCGTGGACAACAAACTTGCACGGCTCGCTGGGGTAGTAGCTCGTGGTGCGGCACGACTCGATCATCGCACGGTCCTCATCCGTGAGCTCCGTCTGCTGCTCGCCGCCAAGACGGGCACCAGGAAATGCAGTGGGCTCCATCTGTTTTGACTTGTCGAATAAAATAGAAGAAGAAGTAAAGAACAGTTGATAAAAAAGAAAAAGAAGAGTTTCGTGCGACACTAGTAAGAGTGGTTCGTGAAGTGATGGTTTTCGGTTTGTGTGTGCGTGTTGACTCTGTTTGCATTCAGAAAGATTATTAGAGGATGAAGTGTAATGTAAGTGTATTCATTCACGGGGGGGGGGGGGAAGGTGTCCAGAATTATCGTTCAACGTTCACGGACTTCTGTCGAAGCGTTGCGCTGCGGTCAGTTGGATGTGAACAAAATGTTGGTCAGCGTGAAGTGCGGGCAAGACGAAAGTGACGTCGACGAAAAAAAAAACCATGAAGGAACGAGGGTTTTGCAAAGAGCATATACACACATGCGCATAGGCTTCGACACTGTGCCTTCCCGTACTGTGGTATGTGCATCTCGCCAAGACCGACGAAGATAATAGACGCATCTGGATGAGCACAATATGATGATGTTGTTCTTGTTGTTGTTGTTTTTGTTCGAGGTGGTGGCAAGAAGCCCAAAATAACTGGATTGTGTGAACTAAAGAAAAACAAAATGGAGGGGTGGTCTGAACCTCTGTGAACGAGTAACGCAAAAGGGAAAAAATGACCCATGCACGCGTGAGCAAAAGTAACAAGGTGGTGGGGCAATGGAAATAACTGTCATCTTCTCTTTGTTGTTGTTTTTTGTTGTTAGTATTATTGTGATTAGCGTTAGATTTTTTTATGCTTTGTCTGGAGCCCAGCATACGAAAGAGCGCTACTTTTTGTCAAGCAAAGAAAGAAAGAGGATACAATAGAGAATGATATGTTCATCTCTGTGTAGCACTTTCTTTCCTTGTCACCAATACGATATGTTTGTTGCTGTTGTTGTTTTGTGGGAGCTCTTTTTTGTTTTGTTTTGTTTTGTACCAACCCGATGATGCTCAGTGTCTTTGCGAGAGAAAGAGAGAGAAACCGTGGTTCACACGTGTAAGCCACTTCTCTTCAGTTTACGTCAAGTGTTTGCTGCTGTTGTTATTGTTTTTTGTTGCGGATGTGCGTGCCTGCACGCGCGCATTGTGTGTGTGCGTGACACTACAAAAAGTCTTGGTTGACTTGAGCCAGCACGGAGAGCCCCGGGTGGAAGCGTCCGCGCTCTTCGCGCGTGAAGCGCTGCTCGTCCACGGTCTTGGAGGACCTCAGCAGGCCCAGCAGCTCCTGCCGCAGGCTTTCGCGCAGGGCCGCATTGGTGGTGAACAGGAAGCCCTCGGCCTCAACGTCCTTGCGCACCGAGCGGCAGCCATAGTTGGTGCTGCCATAGGCCACCATGTATGGCGCAGGAATTGTCTGCGCCTCCTCCTCCTGGAAGTCCGTGAGGCCCGTGGAGGAAGAGACGGCCGGTGCCGGTGTGTTCGGCGAGACTGTCTTGGACTCTCCGCGACCAGCGAACCACAGACCCTTGGCGTGGAATGTCATGCCCTCCTGAGCGTACTCACGCACGCGCACGCGGTCCAGGCACTTGAACTCCTTCATCAGGTAAAAGAAGGAGCGCTCGATTTGGAGGTAGAAATACGGGATGTACCCCGCCAGGCCCTTCTGGCCCTTCCACCCGTTCGTATCCACGCTGGCGGTGATGCAATCGAGGTGGCAGGCACCGTTGAGCACCTCCTTGGCAAAGTCGTTGTACATGTTCAGGTACGGAGAGGTGAGGTAAATGTGGTCCTCGCTCGTGGCCATGTTGAAGAGCGTCTGCACCACGTAGGAGTCGTGAAAGATTCCCGCACGGCCCATCTGCACGGTCGGGAACAGTACGCTGTCGTGGCTCTTCTCCGTGTACACGAGCGTGTACGCGAGGGTGCGGTACGCGACGGCCGTGCGGCGTGCGAACTCGTGCAGCACCGCACAGGCCTTGGTCTCGTACGCCTCTGTCGCGAGCGACGGGTCCAGGCCGCACGCATTGGGCAAAATTACGAGGTCTGAGCGACGATGCAGCGTGGGTGAAGACGGCCACGCGGTGGGGCTGGCGGGGCTCGCAGGGCTCTGTGTCGGCGAGGCCAGCCCCGCACTCGCGCGCGGCTTCGCGGGAAACATTTTCTGGAGTGGCGAGGTCGGCTCCGGTGCGAGGTTGTCTGCCCCGTAGGCGGTTGTGAAGGCGTCGCGGCACAGCACCGGGTGCGAGATCTCGTTGAGCGCGTACACGAGCTGGCTGAACCAACCGGCCACGTACGGGTTACGCTCAATGACGACGTAGCGATCCATGCGGGTGGTGAAGTAGTCGTCGGAAAGATTCGCGCCGGTCAGAATGGTGTCCTCGTCGTCGAAGGCGAAGACCTTGGTGTGCTGCACGCCGAGGGCCTCCTTGGCGCGGCCAAAGGGAGCGAACAGGCGATTCCAGCGGCACGGATTCTGAAACAAGGCGAGGTGCACGCGCACAGACGGCGTCGTGCCGGTCTTGGCGGCCTTCTGCTCGACCGCGTGGGAGATGAGCACGAGGTCCTTCATCGTGGAAAGATTGCCGCGGTCGTGCATGCGGTTGTAGTCGAGCAGCACCGTCACGTGGAAAGGCTCCTCACCGGGGGCCAGCGTGCGCGTGGACGCCGCTCGCACCTTCTCCGTGAGGCACGAGACAAAAGACTGCGAGAGCGTCCCATCGCCGACGTAGAGCGCGGATATGACAATGCTGCGCTTCGACGCGTTGATCTTGGCCTTGAGCTCCTCGTAGAAAAGGGTGGGGTGGTTGAGCACGCGCACGGTCTCCGCCTGGACGGGCAACGAGCAGCAGTGTGTCTCCAGGAAGGCAAGCATGCGGCGCTGCGCCTCCGAGACACCAGCCGACGACGTCGCGTCCTCTTGCTCCGCGAGGAAAGGGCTGTTGTCGGCGAAGAGGAGCGGAATGCCGGCGAGGTCCGCATCCGCGGCACCGGCCGACGACGATGACGTCGCCTCTGTCTTTTTGCCGGCGTACTGGCGAAAAAGCAGAGCGCTGTGCATCGGCTCGACAGTGGCGAATTCCACGAACCCGGCCACGGTGAGGGCGGCCACAACGGCGAAAATCAACACAAAAGCAAGCACGACGAGCATTGTCTGCCAAAACAAGAGAAGAACAAACTATGGAAGCTGGTGCTCAGAGAAAGAAAGAAAGATGTGATGAAAAACGGACACTGACTTCTTGACAAGCCTTAAGCTGTGTGTGTGTGTTTTTTCGTTTTGCTTTTGTTTTGATTCTTGTTGATGGTTGTAGCCGTTAGTGCAACAGGAACACGAGAGAACCGGTGATTTGTGGGGGAGAGAAAGCGTAGTGATTGCAACGATGAGACGAATGCAGAGTCTCGTAAGCACGAGGGAGGTGCAGTGTAGAAAAAGTACTTGGCTAGTCAAGTTTGCCGAAACTACAAACCAGCAACTGCACTATGTGTGCATAGTCAAAATACATTTGTATTGGTGATGATCTGTAGAAGGTGCAGAAGAGAAGAAGAAGAAAAAAGAGCTCAACGCCAGGAAGCGGCTTCGTTAATGCGCATTGCTTTTATACGGCATCACTTTACGCGTCCACCTCCACGGGATGCGGTACGCCAAGGCAGCCCTCCTGTAGAAGAAGTGTCAAGAGCGACTCATGCCGCTGCTCGTCCTCGATCTTCTCCGCCACCAGCTCGTCGCTCCGTACCATGCCTTCACGGAGACAGACAAAGCCCATGGCGTAGCTGAACATGACCGGCACCAGCTTCGGATGGGCGGTGGTGCCGTCAATGTAGAGAACAGCGTGTACGAGAGAGGCGGGTTCTGCCAAGAGTCGGTCGTGCGCGCGCTGACGAGCCTCCGTCGTCCAAGTCAGCCGCTCGGGCACAGCTGCCGTGGAGAGCGTCGCGACATCCATCTCGTGTGGGCGAATACTCTGAATGGAGTGCAACAGGTACGGCTCCAGCGCGCTCGGAAAAAGGCTGCTGCTGTCCTCAATCTGGAGTGCCATCTCCATCGCTGCGGTAAGGGGGCCATAATCCTGAGAACCGCTCCACGAGTCCTCAGAGGCAGAGCCAGCTGGCTGCGACATGTGTGTGAAGTCACCGCGTACTTTCGTTGTCTTGCGCTCGTTCACAAGTGCGCTGTGGTCGGTTGACACGTGTCGAGCCGGCTTTGACTAGTGGCGCAACGATTTGAGAGGGAATGAACACGAATTCTTTTTTTTTTCTTATTCGTCTTTTCCTCGTGTGGTTGAGTGTTGCTCAATGGGGAATGAAGAAAAGAATGAAGTGAGATGGACAGAGACGTTATTCGGGGAGGTCGCGTGTGTAGAAAAAAAAAGTGAGGTGAGGAATAAGAGCATGCTGTTCGCCGCGTAGCGGGAGACAGTCATGCGGCCCTGTTGCCGCCGAGAGGGATCCGTGATCCCCTCTCACTTTCGCAACTCGGCGCTTTTTTTTTTTTCACCGCCAGGCACGAAAAGAAAGAGCACGCCGTGAAGCACAAAACAGAGAGGAGCCAAGGACTGAAACAAGCGTGTTGCACACGCAGTACCACCGCCAGTGAAAAAGACACTATTCACGTTGTCTAAATTGATTGGGTGACCTTTCTCTCAACGCGAAACAAAGCTGTGCAGGTTGAGCCTGTTGTTGCCCACTGCCATTTTTTTGTTGTTGTGTGTAACTTTTTTTTGAGGTAAATGTAGACCACAGTGATTAATTTATTCCGAGGAGGGTGTAGATATTCGTGTGTGAATCAAAACTAAACAAACACAAAGACAAAGACAACGATTCACCAGAATGTTGCCCTTGCTTCTTTTCCTTTTCTTTTTCTCAATGTCCTACGTCCAGACAGCCAGCCACGTGTGTGTTTGTGCGTGTCAGTCTCCGCTGCACGCACGCCCATCTTACCGTACTGCCGCTCCGTCATGATGTATCCATGATCACCAGCCCGCAGCACGCACTAAAAATAACAACATCCAGCAAGCGCGAGAAAAACAAACAAAGAACAATAGAAAAGAATGAAAAAGTGCTGATTCCTGTGACAAACTGCACATTTTCTTTCTTTTGTGTTCATGTTTTCAAAGTTGTTATTGGCTTCCTTTCCAAGTCTTAATCAGAATTCCATTTCTTTGAGTCTGTGGTGTGTGTGTGTGTGTGTGTGTGTGTGTGTGTGTGTGTGTGTACGTGGTATGTGGATGTCATGTCAATGCTGTTTTCACTGCGCACATATTTTTTTTTTTCGCCTTGGCACCTTACGCGTCCGCCTTGGCACCACCACTGCCGCCGCCGTTTTTCGGGGCGGTGGCCGGCTTGCGCGGGGCCGTGTTCATGAGCTCGACGGGGTGGGTGCAGTAGTTGTCGAGGTCCGCCGCCTTGCTGAGCACCTTGGAGGCCGCCTTGGCGGTGAACACGTCATTCATGATGCGCTCGCGGCGCACCTTGGACGAGGCGCAGAACGCCTCCGTGAGGAGCCACTCGCGGTGGCCCTTGCCCTCCTCATCGTAGTTCAGCGCGGCTGTGCAGCGGTACAGCACGGCGAGGTTCGCGAACACCTCGGAAAGGTACTGGCCGAGCGCCGTGACGACGGTGGGGTTCTTCAGGTCGCCCTGATCACGCACCAGACGCAGCAGCGTCGCCACGTCCGTCTCGAGCGCCGTGGCCGCCACCTTGAGGTTCACGTGTGGCGCGGCCAGGCGCACCGTGCCGCCGGAGGAGAGGCCGACGAGGTTGTTCGCCCATTCCGCGACGGCCCGCAGCGGGTTCGCACTGGCGCCGCCCCCACCCAGGCGTGGCGCATCGCGCAGCAGCGGCGTCAGGAACTCCTGCGCCTGCATCTCCAGCGAGCCGTCGTTCGACGTGAGCGCGTACTTGGGGGCGTCGACGAGGCACTGGATGTACGGGTAGTCGATCATCTTGGAAGGCTTGCTGCGGTGTGGGATGGGCTTGGTCAGCGCCGTGTCGCGCACCAACGCCCAGGCACCGTCCAGGCCGTCCATCAGCGCGGTCTCCGCGTACATGTTCAGCACCATCGACTCGAGAAGAGGCACGTCGAGCGACGTGTACTTGCGCGCGGCCTGCACGGCGGCGGCGTTGGCACGGGCCACCTCGGCGGCGCTGGGCGGCGTCGTGGCCTCGCTGGCGTTGCTCTTGTCGCCATCGCGCGGCTCTTCGGTGTCGCGGACAGCCTTGCGTGCCTTGGCCAGCAGTCGCCGCTCATCCTCCGCGTCAATCTCGCCGTCACCGAGGACGTACGCGCTGAGCGAGTCCACGGCAAAGCGGAAGCAGGCGAGCTGCGACAGACGCATCTGAACGGCCGGGTTGCGAATGAGCAGGCTGTCGTAGCGCACCGCGTGCGTGGCGTGCAGCGCGCACACCTCCTCCAGCTTCGCGAGCATCCCACTGTACGCCGTGGCGTTCATCAGGTGCTGCCGTGCCGCGAGCTGCGACGGGGTCAGGCCGCCCGTCTCCAGGGTCGCCTCGGCCTCGGTAAACTCCAGTCGCATGACGCCGTTGACCAGCGTCGAGCGCACGCCCGGCTGGTTCAGGGACACAGTCGCGATCGCCTCGCAGCGCGGTCCGTCCGCCGCCGCCGCTGACGTGTCCGCCTTCTCAGCGAGGTTCACCACCACGCGCGCCGCCGTCGGCTTCGAGCCCGGCCCACCCGAGACGAGCGAGACACCGTCCAGCTTCACCTTGGCGCTGCCGGGGCTGGTGCGGTGGCCCGTGGTGGAGTGCTTCGACAGGCACGATGAGGACCACGTGTCGGTGCCGTAGGCCTGGCCAATCCACTCCAGAGGGCCCTTCTCCACCGCGGACTGCTGCACGCGCTGGAGCTGGTCGCAGAAGCGGTCGTGCGCAGCCTTGCGCGTCGCGCGCGTGACTTCCAGCGCGGCGACAGCCGCCACGGTATCCATCGCGGGCAGTGCACCGTTGGCGGTAATCGCGGCCTCTGCCTCTACCGCGGCCACAGCAGCCGTCGCGGCCGTGGCCTCGGACGAAGGGCTCGCGGCGGTGGTCACGGGCTCGGCGGTACCGGCAGCTGGGGTAGGGGTGGGGGTGGGGGTGGCAGGCGCTGCCGTGGCGGCCTTGGCGGCCACAACCTGCGCGGATGTGGGCACCACAGGGACGGCGTTCTTGCTCGTGCACTCGCGCTCCAGTGCCATATTGTAGAAGTTGAGGAGCTGGATGTCAGCGAGACGCCCCTGGCGCAGCAGCAGGTCCATCACATCCTTACGCGCCTTGAAAAGTCGACCGGCACGCATAATTGACCTGGCTACACACGCGCGCTGTTCTTTCTTGTTTTGCCGATGTTATCCTGGTTTTATCTTGTCAACGTGACAAAAGGAAGTCGATACAAAAAGAAAAGGTCGAAACCAAAGAAAAACAAAACACCGATGACTGCTGTCAAGATCGAAAATGAGCCGGGGTGACGGAAACGAAGAAGAAAAACGTCATGCAAATGGTAACAAAAGAGTAGGAGTGAAGTAGCGAGGATGTGAGGGACAGAGCTCTATTGTGTGAGAGTGTGTCGAATATGAAGAACACGAAGACTGAGGGAGGCGAGACACACGTGGACAGCCGACCAACCACGCCAGCAGAGCGGACGCAGTGAGGCCTCACTGACCGACACACACTGTCTCACCAGAGCGACCTCTGTGCAAGGTACGTCTCTTCTGCTTTCAGATGTGTCATTGTGTCTTGTGAGCAGTGGTCGAGGCGTGGCCTGGTCAGGCTTCGCTTTCCCCCGTGTGTGTGTGGCAAGTTTCCCTTAGTCACGCAGCATTGTGATACGTTGAGAAGGCTCTGTTTCTTTGTGTTTGTGTTTGTTTGTTTGTTTGTTTAGTCTGCGTTTTACTTTGTTTTTCTTTCTCTGTGCGGGGTTGAATAAGGGTTGGATGGTAAAAGAACACGAAAAAAAAAGAACAAGAGGAGTATCGTAGAGAGTGCATTCAGTGGACAACGGCATTCACACTTTTGTGTGTACCTGGGATACTCCGCTCTCTCCGGGTTGCTCTTAATACTAATTTGGAAGAAAGAAAGGAAGACAGAAAAGGAAGCAATAATAACGGTGTCTCATTTCAAATATCATCGGTCAGATTCAGCTTCACCTTTCCATCGTCGGTGTTGTCGAAGGCGGGCTTGCCCAAGTAGGGGCAGTTGGCACAGCGGAAAGCATCGCCCTTCGCGCAGTTGCCGCAGCCACCGGGAGGCATCTGCACGCCCTCCGGGGGGAGCTTGCCCTCCGCCTCGAGCCTCTGCTCCAGCTCGGCGCGGCCGCACACGCAGTTCTTGCAGGCCCGGCGACGCGTGGTGCAGTCCTCGGCCTTGGAGGCCTCCTTGACGATGCGGTCTTCCTCGCTCAGCAGGGCATCGTAGTCGGCGACAGGCTGCCGGGTCTTGAGTGAGAAGGCCTGGGTCGACACGGACATTTCCAGAGTTGTTGTGTTGTTGTTGTTGCTGTTTTTCGTGAAAGACTGTTGCTGTTGAAAAGCTGAAGATTGAGTGAGAGAGAGAGAGAGGAATTGCCAAGATGACGTTCACGGGAAATAAAGAAAGGTTTAGGTGTGTGAAGTGAAGGAAAGTGTGATCTGTCAAGAGAGAGAGAGAGAGACAAGTGGAGAGAGCGTGAGAAGTCCGTGGAGAAGAGCAACACACCAGATAGAGGGCGAGGCACGACCAGGTAAAACAACATGGCGTGTGCTGCCGGCGGCATGTCACTAGAGAGAGACAACGGTGGTGATGTCATGGAGCACAGTGCGCGGTGTTCATCACCGCCCAAACATGATTGGTACTGTACAGAAATGAGAAATGGAAGTTTCGTTGTTGTGATAGAACTGGAAAAAAATCAACTCTTGTGAGTAGCCAAGTAACAATATGTAAACTGCAGGGTTCAAAGGAAAAGTATTTGCGTGTGCTGCAAAAAAAGAAAAAGGTATTTGTTAGAGGGCACGCACATTTTCATAAATGCTCGGGCACCATGATGCGCTGTGTGTCCGCCAGTGCACACGAGACAAAACTGAAAAGAAAAAGAAGAAAAACAAGATAACGATTTAAAAAAAAACAAGAGAGTAGAATGGATGGAGAGTGGTTATGCGAGGCAGGGTCTGGTGCAGTAGCTCATCGATGCTAGGACACCTGCTCTCGCGTTGATATGTTCCTCACTCTCTCCCTCTCTCTCTGTGTCCTCATCGTTGTGTCTCATCACATCAAGTGCACGTGCAGAGAGCTGATCACGCACGCACGGCACACCGGGCAGCGGCTGATGGCACCGGCCGCGCTTTCCGCGCGGGCCATCGTCCCCCAGCACGTGGCGCAGAAGGTCACGTGGTGGCATGGATTCAGCATGACGACCGCCACAGCTTCCTGGCACGCCACACACTGAAATGTGTGCTCAGACGCCGGCTTGTCGGGCAAGTCCACGAGCACGGGGTATCGCTCCTCGTCGCGCTGCCCGCACATCGCGCGGTTGTGGAAGTCGGTGATGTCCTCGTCCGTCACATCCAGCAACTGCAGCCACTCAACGCGCGGCATGCCAGCGCGCAGGGGCACGAAGCACCAGCAGAGTGACGGCGCGCGACCCTCGTTCCACCTCCACGGCAGCGCACATGGTGTGCTTTCAGTCGTCAAGGCGGCGTTCACACGCGCCGGGATCGGCGAGTACACGCAGCGCGGAAAGCGGTCAGTGAGGAAAGACAAGAAGGGCACGCTGGGCGACGGCTGAAACAGCAAAGTGCACGAGGCGTCACTGAGACGGTCGAGAGCCTCGGCCAGCCTGCGCAGGTGCGACCGCCATTCGCACATGGGTGCTGCGCAAGCGGCGGTGAGCATGTCGTCAATCTCCTCACAAGTCGGCCGCTGCGGGCGTGCATACATCTCTCTTTGTTAGGGGTGATTAAAAAAGGAGAAATGCAAGAATGCGGAACAGGAAGTATCTTATAGGGTGCTAGATCCTAGTTCTTGGGGGCAAGGCGAGGGATGTATTAGTCCTGGAATAGAAAAAAAAATGAAAAAGGGCAAGAATAGAAGGAAAAAAAGCATGTATGGGTGGAGAGAGAGGGAAAGAAGAAGGAGAAAAGGTGTGAGAAGGTCTAGCAGGCGCAGCCAGTGAGGCCAAAGGCAGAGACAGAAGCAGAGGCCAGTTGGGAGAAAGTATCGGCATTCGTTATCTCCGGGAAAGTTACGGTACGCCGCTGTCTGGACGAACGGGCAAATTCATGAAGCTATCATCAACACGCGATTGATCTACAAATAGAAAGACATCACCGATGGTACAGTCACTGTGGGTTTTTTTGTTTGTTTGTGTGTGTGCTCTACTCTCACAGCGGGCAAAAAAAAAGCACAAATGCTCGCACTGAGTTACTTGAACAGCTCTTTCGGCACCAGTGAAAACAAAAAAGAAAAGGCCCAATTGTGACAACAACAAAACAGAAAAGCAAAAAGTCTTGCGCATGTGTCCATCCGTCGGCGATGCCGATTGGTGTGCATGACGTGCAAGGAGGCAATTGAGAGGAGCGTGCCTCTCAGAAAAAGTAGGGCGACGTTGAAGAAAGCACGAGGAGAAAAAGGGAGAGGGTGAAGGCCTTCTTTCGCTGCTGTGGTGGCCTTCTTTTTACATCAAAAAGACACGCTCGTGACCGTCGACACGCCCTCGACATACCGGGCAGGTCCATTCTGCGCGAGAAGTGCCGCTGTTCGTGCGTTGCATGCAGGCGTCCAGGCACGCCTCGCATAGGCAGACGTGGCGGCAAGGCTCCAGTTTCACCACCGCCACGGCATCGTAGCAAATGACGCAGAGAAAGCTATTGTCCGTGGCGGTCGACTCAGGCACGGGCGGCGCTGGCGTCGACGAAGGCGGCTGCGCGGCAGTAGGGGTGGGGGTGGGGGTGGTAGCGGGTCTTGCTGCCGGCGCGGCCAGAGCGGTGGCCCCCTTGGAAGCCACGGCAGTCGCGTGGGCGGCGGGCACGATGGCACCGGTGGGATGCACCAGACACAGCACCACGTTCCACGTCAGCACGCCATCGACATCGCTGCCGGATGGGATAGTGTCGGGAATCTTGATGACAGCCTCGCCAGTCGTCGGGTGCAGCAGAAATCGGTAGGTCGTCTCCGCCTGAAGCAGCCTCAGAGGTGTGTTTGGCGCGACAACAAGCAGCACGTCGCCGTCCTGCAGCGGACCTGTGCAGCGCACGCGGAGAGAGGTGCCCGGGGGCACAGCGCAGGTCTTGGTGGCCACGTCTGCGGTTGTCGTCGTACCCGTGTGCAGAGGCGAAGACGGTGCGAGGAGAAAAACATCGTAGCGCGTGGTGGCGGACGCCGCTGGGACGACGAGCGCCTCGCTCGCCAGCGCACTGCTGCCGGTGCGTTCACCGAGGAGAGAAACCTCGTAGGTACCCGACACACGAGGCGCCGGTAATGTCACGCGATGTGTGGTCTGTGCGCGCTCGGCACGCTGTCGGGTGCGGTGGTCGGGCACAATGTACGCCAGCCGCACGCCGTCCTTCAAGATGGACAACCCCATCGTGGAGGCGGCATCCAGCAGCGTGGCTGTGCACTCCACCTGGTGCTGCCCCGACGCGGCCACCAACAGTCGCACGTTGAAGCTCACCACCGGGTTGCGCATCACAAACCGCCCAGACCGAATTGGTGACCCCTTGGAGAAATAGCCGCCGTTTGTGTAGTAGACAATCACGAGCTCGCCATCCTGGCCGACGCGCTCGGGTTGCACAGGTGGGAGGTGAAAGATCCCATCCGCTCCGGCATCGGACATCCACTTCCACGCTGACGCGGTGTATCGAAAATAGTCGTTGCGCGTGCCTGCATTCGCACGTCGCACGCGGAGGGTCACGGGGAAGCCCAGCAACGGCTCGGACAGGAGTTGAAAGGAGACGTTGTTGTCCTGGGGGCAGCGCACATCGGCACGGCTGGAACCGATCGCGGAGACAGGCTCCGTGATGGTGACACGAGTCTGAGACTGACTCGTGTTTTGACCCATATCGATGTGGTAAAAAAAAAAGAACAAGAAAAACAAGAAGAACAAGAAAAAAGGGGGTAAGCGATAGGCAAGTGTGCCGCTGTGTCCGGCTTTCACAAGCAAGAAGAAAAAGAAGAAGCTTTTGTTGTTGTTACGGCCGCTCCGTTGATGCCGGGGCCTGGCGTGCTGAAGCTGGTCGAAAACGACAAGTAGTCATTTTTTTAAAGAAGAGGGAGAAACAGAGAGCAGGGGTTGGTGCGAAGGTGTTGGAGTGTCTGGACTATCTTGCGCGGGGTGAATGGTGATATAGGAGCACGCCATCATGACAAAGGTAGTTGCTCTCATTTCCACTGTTGTGCGTTTACAAGCTTCGCACGTTCTGCAATCGCTAAGAGGAGAGAAGCATCAAGGCGTCCGTTGAAGTTGGTGTTGGGATGATCCACGAGAAAAAGCTCGTCACCTTCACTCTCTCTCTCTTTCTGGACGTACTGTTTCCTTCTTCGAGATATATACGCTTAACAAACCACAAAGTAAGAGATAACAAGAGAGAAGAAAATCCTGTGGAAAACGTTAGGCACCAGATAACAAACAGTCAGCGAAAGCGCAGAAGGGGAAAATAGAAAAAAATGTTGGGAAGAGCTCGTAGAGAACGCGGTGTGCAGATTTGCGTGTTTCTGTTCATACCGTTTGCGTTGTCTCCGTGAGTTCCTAGTAGACTATGGTACTAAACGAAAAAAAAAAAGGAGAAGCCCTCGATATTACCTCGTCTTTTTTTGTTGTTGTTTTTCATGTCCCACGAGTGGTTGGCTGTTTGCCCTTCCTTAGTTGTTTGTTTTCCCCCCTGCAAGCGATCAGTGGCACAGCGACGCGCGCTCATCGGCAGGTAAGAATGTTGCTTTTTTTTTTCAATTTCTTGGCAGCATTTACGCCTTGGTGCGCATATCCTCAAATGCGAAGCGGTGCGCTGGCATCTCCATGAACTCTTCGGCGCCGAGCTTAAAAGGTGTCCGCCAGTCCAGCACACGCTTGTCACCCGCCTCAGTAAATTGGTACGGCGACGTCTGCAGGCTGGAGTGCCGATAGTGCCAGCGGAGTTGATACAGCTTCCCCGAGGCATCCGTCCGGACGAGGCCCGCGTGAAGAACCTGCGCACGTTGCGGTGGTGGGGGTGAAGAAGAAGAAAAAGAAGAAGAAGAGGCAGTCCGCCGACGATCATCGGCAGCGCGCGTGTCGCGCAGCTCGCCGCTCGTGTCATCGGAGAGCACCACGTCCAGCGCTACCGTGTGCGCAACACCTTCGCGCGGCGCACACAGCAGGACCTCTCCGCCACTGGCCAGCAGCTCTGGCGGTCCCTCCATCGTCTCACCGGACTTCACCAGCGGCAGGCGCCACTCCTGCTGCCGGGCGACACGGAGGTTCGCGCGGCTGTACACATTTTCCCATATGTGCCCGCCGCCCTGGCGCAGGCTCCATGCCCCCTCCGCTGCAAGGTTGTGCGCGGCGGACTGTGCACTCTGCCAGAGGAGCACGCGTGTGGCGGTGTTCGCGTCGATCGGCTCGGCGACGGCGGGCAGCTTCGCGTGCGATGGGGCCAGCGCTGCCTGAGCCGATTCGTGCGGCGTGAGGGGCTCCCAGCGCCAGTGCCGCTGGATGAGGCCCATGCGCTGGTACAGCTCCACAATGAGCTCGCTGCACGATACCTCGCCGCTCTTTGCGCGCGCTGGACGCAGCCACTGGTACACGGCGGGGCTCATGAAGGAGAGCACGTAGAGTGGACTCGGGTCCATCGGACGGCCGAGGTTGTCGGCGATGAAGGCCTGCAGCACCGCGCGCGGCTCGGTGGCGTGACCGCAGCAGGCAGCCAGCTCGGACGGGCTCAGCACGACGTACGGTGACGAGACCGCAGAGGCGACGGCCGAGGGCAGACCCGCGTGCGGTGAGGATGCCGACGACTCGACAGCTGGCTCAAGAGGCCGCCCGTGCAGGTCATTTGCCGGGAGAGTGATGGGGCCCTTCGCCACGAGGCTGGCGGGGTCCGCGACCTGCGCCAGGCTGCACGGCTGCAGACGACGGACGGCAAAGTAGTAGTACGCCGGCTCCCCAGACGGCGACTGCGAGCAGATGCGCTTGGATGCCTCGACCACCTGCACCTGGTCGTACCGCACCACTCCGTCAACGTCAGGCACGTGGTACTCGCCATTGTCCATCGCCTCGAGAAGCAGTGCACCGCGTGTAATGGTGCGTTGGGTGGAAGCCGCGGTGTCCTCTGACCGCAGCGTCTCTGCGACAGAGGCAGACTGCGAGGTGGGCCCTCGGCGATGCCACCAGCGGCGCGCGCCGTGGTCAGCCGACGGTGTCGTATCGTTTGCATCGGCGTACTGCACAGGCGCCACGACGACCGCGACGTGCGAGTAGCGGAACGCCGACGCGTGCATCAGCCGGGACAGGCCATATTGGGCCGTCGTGATCGCCCAGCTCATGAGGCCGCGGCCGCGCATGAGTACAATGTCGCCCTCTTTCAAGGTCGGCTCGATCTCGGCCCACTGCTCGAGCAAGAAGTCTTGGTCGACTCGGGGGGAAAAGGCGCGAAAGATGAACGGGCCCTGTACGAGATGGACGGCACAGCACAGCAGAACAAAGGCACCGATGCCCTTGAGACCCAGCACCGTCAGCGACGACAGCTTCCTTCCCACCGTGTACGCGCGAAAGCGCTGCCAGCGCGCCTGAAAAAACCCGACCTTTGGCGCGGAGGCATCGTACGTCGCGGCAGAAAACCACGGACGCGGCTGCGACTGCTGGAAGCACCGCCGTGTCACGAAGAAAAGCATGATGCGTGTGCTGTGTGTGTGTGTGTGTGTGTGTGTGTGTGTGTGTGTGTGTGTGTGTGTGTGCACCAGTGCGCGTTGAGCAAAAGAGAAACAAAGACACAAAGATAAGAAAAAGATGTAGCTTGTCAGGAATGGCAGAGAGAGCGATATGACGTGACGTGAGGTATTTATTTGATATTAGTTAAAGAAGCGAAGTAAAAAAAAAAGAGAGAGCACCTCAAATGACACGAGCACGATAAGAGGCCCGTAAGAGGAATGCGGTGTGGAAAAAGAAACAAATGACAATCTAGACCTTGTCGACGGTATTTTTTTCCTCAGTTGACGTGAGTCACGGTACAACAGAACAGAAAGAGAGATGGGGGGGGGTGAAAGGGAAGTTGAAAAGGAAGCTGTACATACGAGTCAAATGGCAAGATGGATGGGAGAAAGAAAAAAAAAAGCAAGTGATGGTGATCTGCATGTCTGCACTGAGATTGCTGTCATGTTTGAGTACAAGGGGAAAACACGCAGCAGTGCGCGCACAGAGTTTGGGGTCATATGAGTAGCGAAGCAAAAGGAAATGAGGGTGCATGGTTCTTCACTGCTTCACTGTGCAGCACATTGACGTGTGTATCCGCCGTTGCTGTTCTGGCTACTATAGGTGAGCCTTTTTTTTTCTTCTTCTTCTTCTTCTCTTCATATCACTTGTACAGTTTATGGAGTGACGTACCCATGTGTCACAATAGGTGAGAGTGAGACAAAAGAAGGGAGGAGGAAAAGACGCGAAAGGGGGAAGAAAAAAAGAAAAAAGAAAGAAGATGAGTAAAGCAAAATTCTTGCGTCTGGCATATGCACATCGATATGCATATAGCCCACACAGAGAATGGAAGAAAGAAATGTCGGCGACATGACGCTAAAAAAGTGTAAGGGAAATCAAAATTCGTGAAAAAAAAAAGGGTTGCCGTGCACATACAGCGGAACACAGATAGTGAGGCAACAACAAAACACTTCACCTCTGACAAAGGGGAGAAAAAAGAGAGAGAACAGAGAGGTAAAGTGCGAAAAGAAAGAAAGTAAGTCACGAAATTATTCCATGTGATGACAACGCTATAAAATAAGCAAAGCGCAGACACACACACAAAAAAAAAGGGAGAAACTGACTTGCAAAACGAAAATATAAGTGCTTGCAAACAAACATGCATCAGGTTGAAGCAGCACTGCCACGTTACTTTTCCCTTTTGCTGTCGTCGCGTTTTGTTCATTTTTGTTTGTTTTCCAAAATGACGTAATCAGTGGCAAGTGCGAGTCGAGAGAGTTCACGTCAACCCTTAAAAACTGCATTTTTTTTTTTTGGAAAGACAAAGAAAAGAAATAGAGCCGGCCATGAGGTCGGAACATGCGCAGGATGGCCATCAAGGCAAAAAAAAAAAATGTGTGGTCGCTGTAGCAGGACGACAAGTAGGTGTTCGGCTGCTCGTGTGTGTGTGTGTGTGTGTGTGTGTGGTGAGAAGCCACAGGCAAGCCCTCACCGCTTAACAAGTGGAGTGCAGAAGGGAGTGTGAAGACGAAATGTAAGCGAGGAAACGAGAGGAAAGGGGGACAAGAAGAGCGTGAAAGAGGAAGAATGTCACCTGTCAAATAGAGATTGAATGTTAGTATTATTATTAATGGGGGTACGCTCTCTGATTTCCTTCCTCCACATCTTCATTGCCTTATTTTTCTTTTTGTTTCGTTTTTCTCCTCCCTCGGATGCATACCGCATGTGCGCGTGTGATTTCGGGGGTTTTTTTCATGCCAACCTTGTCCTAGTATTTGCTTCGTTGGATGCGATGTGGGGCGCGTATGTTTGTTTCATGTTATCCTAGGCTTTTTTTTGTTGTTGTTGTTGTTGTTGCTGTTGTTGTTTTGTGCGTGTGTGTGGCAGTGGTGGTCTTCGCCAGCCTCTCTGCACGCGTGTCAGTCCGCAAAAGCGCGTGGGCTACGCCATTCCTGACGAGGAGGAGAGGCAGCCAGAGGTGGCGGCCTCCTCGCGCTGTTTACGCAAAAACTCGTCCTTGACCGCGTTCGACGGCACCGGCACGCGCGACGCGAGGTAGCGCTTCAAGTTGAACGGCCGCGCGGTCGTCCACTGGCGGAAGAACGGATGCTCCAGAAGCTCCTGCGCGGTCGGTCGCTCGGCCGCCAGCGGTAGCGTCGCGAGGGCCACAAAGTCCTCAAATAACGAGCTCAGTGGCACGCGGCGCCGCTGCGGCAGGCGGCTGATAAGGACGGGCTTGCTCATGCGCGTCATGCGCTCGAACTCGTCGGTGATGTCCTCCGTGTCGTACGGATAGATGCCGAGCGCGAACTCCGCCAAGGTGACGCCGACCGCCCACACATCGCTCGGCTTGCCGTGCTTCTCACCGCGCTGCCGCTCCGGACTCATGTACTTGTCCGTACCGGAGCAGTGAAGCGACGCCTCACTGCTGCTGTCGTCCGCCCCGTCGGAGAACTCATTGTCGGCTTCACTCGACGCCGCTGAGGAGCTCGAGGTCGACGCGGCGCGCTTGATATCGGCGCCGTACTCGAGCTGCGAGGCCCCTTCGTCCATGTCATCGGTGGGCAAGTGCGGTGTCGTGAGGCCGCTCAGTCGGAGCAGCGGGTGGTGCGCCGGGGAGGCCGTCCCGCACGGGCTGGTCTCGCCGCCCTCCGCCGCCGCCGCCGCCTCCTCCTCCGCCGCGGCCTCCTCCTCAGTCGCGGACAACGGTCCTGCGAGCGCGTCGAGCGTCGGCGGTCGCGGCCGCGGGATCTTCACGAGAGGGCTGTACGCCTCCTCGCTCAGCGTCGCCATCAGCGGAAGGGTCGTGTTCATCGAGCCAGGCGGACAGCTGCTGTCGGCGTAGCCGGTGGAGGCGAGCGGCGTCACCTGCCCAGACGCGAGCTCAGCGCTGCTCGCCTTGGGCGACGGTGCGGCCGAAGGCGGCGGGTGGAACAGGCGCGGTGTCGTTGCATGGCTGTACGGTGTGAAGTGGTCCTGCACCATGGGCGGTGTGTGCTGCCACAGTGGTGTGGGTGGGGCACCGCTGGCGCCGGGGCCGCTCAGCACGTTCGTCTGTCGAGGCCGAGAGGCGTTTGTGGTCGTCCACGACGGCGATGGCTGCGGACGGAGGGCGGGGGAGTTGCCCAAATGTGGTGTGCCACTGCCCCCACCACCACCAGCACCACCAGCCGCGCTGTGGCCTCCCTGCGTGTGCAGCCAGCTGTGGCTGAGATTGAAGGCACTGCCCTGCGTGACGGGCGACGCTGTCAGCGGCGTCGGGACGCGTGTCAGTGCCTGCGTGCTCTTGAAGAGTGGGTTCTCCATACCGGCACCGCTCTCGTCACAGCGCTGCGAGAGACCAAAGTCGCTGAGCTTCACCACGCCGTGCTCATTGACGAGGACGTTACCGGGCTTGATGTCGCGATGAATGTAGCCGCGGTCGTGCATGTCGCGCAGACCGCAGAGCAGTTGCTCGCCCACCACCGCGACCACGCGCTCAGCCACGCCGCGCTCCTCCTCCTCGATGCCGTCCTCCCCATCGGCGCTCCCCGGGATCGACGACTCGGCCATTTGGCTCGTGCTTGACGGCACGGCAGAGAGCGGGGTGCCCACGTCGGCCAGCAGGTAGTTGCTGCCGGTTGTCGTGGGGGTGCGGATGCCGGCGCTGTGCGGCGGCCCGGGCGCCGATGAGCGGGACTGGCCCAGCGACGGCACTGGTCGCGCCGAGCTCGCGCTGCCACTCGCCCCTGCGAGTGCGTCCGTCGCCTCGCAGGTGTTGACGGGGACTGGCGCAGCACCAGCGCACTCGGACAGCAGAGGCGTGACCAAGGAGCGGGCATCTTCACTGGAGCTGGGGCTGCCGTCGCGGCCGGTCGTCGGGTGCGTGCTGCGGCGGTGCAGGGCCTTGGCGTGCTTCTCCAGCTGGGCCATGAGGTGGTCCAGACTGCCGTAGTGCATGAACTCCATCACCACGTCCAGCGTCGCGTCCTCCTTGTGGAAAAATGCGTTGTACACCTTGACCACAAATGGGCTGCGGTAGGTCAAGTGCAGCACGAGCAGCTCACGGGTGACAATGTGCTCGAGCTGCTTCGCCCGCGCGTTGAGCATCACGGCACGCCGACGGAAGCGATGCGGGGCACTGCCCTTGTTCGGACTGCCCGCGCGGCCCATGAGCAGTGGCGAGTGCGCGTCGCTGGTGCCGGCGGTGGTGGTGGAGGTCGGTGAGGCGATCGCGCCCGTCAGATTCAGACACAGTGGGGAGAGGTCGATGCGCTTCACGGCGAGGCGGCGACCCGTAGGGCGGTGAATGGCCACGTAGACGGCCGCGGAGGCACCCTCGCCGATGCCCATGGAGAAGACGAGGTCGGTGTAGCGCACGGCACGCACGGCGGGCGTGGAGGCACTGTGCGGACTGCCCACCGCGTGCAGCAGCTTCAACTGCACGACCGAGTACGGCAAGAGCAGGCTCGAGGCTGTGTCGTCGAGGTAGTTGCTGTGCGGCGACGCCATGCCAGCCGCACCAGCGGAGACGATGCTGTTCGCGGTGGTGGTTGTGGTGGTGATCGGTGGGAAGCCGGTCAGCGAGCCACGACCGGTGAGGCTGCCCGCACCGCTGCCGCACGCCGCGAAGGCCGTGGGCAGCGCCCCTTGCGGTGGCGGCGCCCTCAGGATCGGCGCTTGATGTGGTGCGTGTTGTGGTTGTGGTTGTGGTTGACGCAGCGGGGTCGCGGCGATCGGGGAGCCGCCAAAGTTTGGAAGGCGGCGGCGGCTCTGGCTGTTCGTGCCTGTCGTCGGGGACGAAGAGGCGGAGGCGGTGTAGCTCGCAAACTTGGCCTGATGCGGTTTTGCAAAGCCGCTGCTGCTCATGCCGTGGCTGCTCGCCGTGGCCGCCAGCGGCGAGCCCGCCATCGTCGTCGACAGCGCAGCGTTGCGAGGGGCGGTCGGGCGTGGCGAGCCCATCGCCGGGGCATCATCGGACATGCTAGGGCGACCAATGCTGCTGCCACCCGGCAACGTGTGCCGGCTTTGCGAGCGCGGCGGTATGCCGAGCAGCACGTCATTCCCCGCCATGCTGCCCGTGCTGTGGCTGTGGTGGTGGCCTGGGCCAGCCGCGGTGGCCGCCGCCGCCGGGTAAAACGGCGAGCCCGCCGCGGCGCCGGACGCCTGCGGGGGCGGGACGGGGAAGCGACAGCCGTCCATCGAGTACGTGATGGGGCTGTACGGCGTCTCGAAGCTGGTCGACTGCAGCGTGAAGGAGGTGTTGCCAGCGTGCATCGGGGCCGCCAGCCCGGACAGCTCCGGCGTGGCCATGGGACTGGCGAGGCCGCTGGCGGTCGCACTGCGGTAGAGGCTGTTCGCCGGCTGAAGCAGGCGCGTGTGCAGGCTCGTGGCCTGCCGCGCAGGAGGGCCTTGCGCGTGCGGCGTCAAGAAGCCCGCACCGCCTGCGCTGCCCGCGTGGCCGGACGGCAGCATGTGCGGAGAGAGCAAGGAGCCGCTGGTCATGGCCGCGTTCGTGGACAGTCCCACGCCGCTGATCTGGTGTGAGCCGGCCGTGGGGCTGGGCAGCGCCGCGATCGGGCTGGCCATGCAGCTGAGCAGGGGGAAGCCGCCGCTGGTGGTGTTCTGCAGGGCCACCATCTCCGGGGTGGCGGGACCGACGAGGCTGACGCTCGCATCGATGCGTGTCGGGTTCAGCAAGAGCACATTGCGCACCGTCGAGCAGCCCTCGCCAGAGACGCGGAACGGGCCGGCGACGAGTGTGCGGCTGTCGTGTGAGATGCGCACCAGAGGTCCGCGGTGGGCGTGCGTGCGCGCCGTGTGCGCCGGTGTGTTGCGCGAGGACGCGATCAGCGACGCGGGCAGCGAGCCCCCGCGGGCGCCACCCCCACCACCACCCGCCCCAGGCGACTCCGACCATCGCCCCGGGTGCGTGCTCGTCGTCGAGGAGGACGCCGAGGAGGACTGCAGGCGCGAGTAGAGCTGCGCGGGCAGTGGTGGGGTGCCGCATGCCATCGACATTTTCGGGGCGACGGCGGTGCTGGCGACGGAGAACAAGTTCGGCGGGGCCTGTTTACGGCGGCGCTGCCTCGGCCCGCCGGCCTCCTCGGTCGCCGCTGCCGCTGCTGCCATCGCCGTGGCAGAGACGGTGGTCGGCGAGCCTTGCGAGGGCGGCAGCTGCGAGTTGGAGGCGAGGCTTCCCACCGGCAGCGAGCCCGCCGCCGAGCTCAGGCCCGCGCTGCTCCGCTCTGCGATGATGCTAGAGGCCCGCACGCTCACGGTGGGGTCGAGGTGCGCGCCGGTCAGCGCCGTCGACTGCTGTGGCAGAAGTGCGGCTGGTGCACACGCCTGAATGTGCCCTGCGAGCAGCTCGGGCGGTGTCAGGACTGAGTCCCCGCGACCGCTGCCGCTGCCGCTGCCGGCACTGCTGTCCACCAGGAACGAAATATTGCGGCTCGTGTCAACACCGCCAGCGCCGCTCAGCGGGCTGCTCTGCGCGAGCGACTGCGAGGTCGACGTGGTGTAGAGACCGCCCTCGCGCTCCCCCACAGGCGAGCCCATCGAGAAGGGCGTCGTCATCGCCGCGGCGCTGGGACCGTACATGGCCATGGTAGTGGCAGCCGAGAGGGGGGCCCGGATCGTCGCGCTCGGTGGCGTGACCGAGCCGGCCGGCCCAAACAGCGGCGGTGGTCGGTGCTTGCGGCGGCGCTGGAAGAAGGCGTCGATGTTATCGTCCGATGGGAGGGCCGTCACCGCCGCCGCCTCGCTGGATGTGTTTGCTTCCTCGGTTGGTGCGTTTGTGGTGGCCGCCTTCTCGATGGCGGCGTCGTCCGCTGTGGAGAGGGCGGTGCCAGCTGTGGGGGCGAGTGGCACAGGCGGCACGGGGACGGCTGGCGCCAGCGGCGGTGTCAACGTCGCCTGGGACTGCGGCAACGGACTGCGCGTGTCCGCGGTGGTGAAGCCGGAGGAGTGATCGCTGCTCTCCGTTGTCTGGCGCGTCGATGGCCGACGGACGGCAGCCTCGTGCGACGGCGGTCGATTCGTGGGCTGTCGCGGCAAGGTCAGTGGCGAGGGCTCTGTCGTGAGCGCGTCGGGCGGGGTGTGGTGCGCCAGGTACGTCATCTCGTCGGCCGAGAGCATCAGCGGCGAGTCCGGGTACATGGTGTGCGTACGCACCTCGGAGAGTCGGGCCTCGTCGGCCTCATAGCTCTCACCGGCTCCGGTGTGCGGGGTGGCTGTCGCGACGCTGGTGGGGCTGTGCGGGGAGGAGTCGTGCGCGTCGTCGGGCGCGCGGGTCAGTGTCGAGGTGGCCGCCTCGTCATGCGGTGGCGGCATTTTGTGGGTGTGTTGCGGCATGTTCTGCGTGTGCTGCTGCATGACCAGCGCGGAGAGCGTCGGCACAGTAACGGCGACCGCCTCTACCTGGTGCAGCCCCGGTGGGGACGTGGTGCTCGATGGCGGTGAGCACGGGGAGATCACCGGCTCCGAGACGCTCTCAGGGCCGACGGCGAGGCTGAAGCACGACACCGCGGCCGCCGAGGGTGTGGTGGCGGAGGTTGATGTCGTCGTCACGGTGGTCGTGGAGGTGGGGCTCGTCTCTGGGGGGCACAACGAGGCCGGCGTGGCCTGACGCGCCACGTCCGGGTGCACCGCCGCCGGGCTGCGACGACCCACCGACGGCGTGGCAGACGTGGTGGTCGTATTGACGGTCGTCGTCGTGTGCGTTGTCGTGGCGGTGCTGGAGCTGGGGCCGAGCACGGCGCTCGGCGGGTACGGGTACGCGCTCAGCGCCGCAGGACGTCCGGAGGCATCGACGGCGAAGTGCCGCTCCGAGGAGGGCCCGGCCACGAGCAGGTGCGAGGGTGTTGAGGGGTCCCTCGAGGACAGCATCGGGGACACGGACGCCGTCCTCGCGCTGTAGCCCTCGCTCGCCGCACTCGCCACGTGCAGCTGCATGCCGTCATGGCTGCGGTGGTGGCTGGTGGTGCGATGGCTGGAAGTGGCGGTGCCGGCTGTGCGCGTGGTGAGCGCGGGCGGGGTGGGGCTGGCGGACATGCGCGGGTGCGTGCTGCTGGCCTCGCTGAGAGGCATGCTGGGCGGCGAGTCGGTCCCCAGCGTGTCAAACAGTGCAGGGCCTGGTGGCGTATGGGGTGTCGTGGTCGCCGAGGTGGGCAGCGCGGACGACAGCACCGTCGGCTCGGCGGGTTTGGGAAACAGAAACGGCTTGGCCTTGTGCCGCACGACGCCGGTCGCACGCGCGGCCGCCGTGGCCATGGGGCTCGAGCCCGCCACCGTGTCGCTGCTGGCGCTGCTGCTGCCGTGGTCCCGCGGTCCTTGGCTCAGCCGGCTGCCGTCCACGTCGTGTGCGGGCATTGTGGTGGTGCTGGCAGTGGTGGTGGTGCTGCCCGGCGGTTGGGGTGAGCGCGGCGCGGAGCCGAGAGAGCCGGTGCGTGGGTTGCTGGTTGCGGCTGGGAAGAGGAAGTCGGGCGAGGTGGCGATCGCATCCGCTGCGGTGGGCATCGACGATGGCACCCAAATACTCCGCGAGGTTGCCGGTTTGCGCGCGAGGGCGGTGTCTGGCCGGCGCTGGACCCACATCGGGTCCACCACGCTACTGGCATCGACACCGTCGTCCGACAGCATAGGGCGGTGCAGCAGCGGGGCGTTTGCCGACCGCGACAAACTCCAGCCACTCGACCCGGTCGTCATGGGCGCCGCCGAGGCCGAGTGCAGCAGACGCGGCCCTGCCGTGTAGCCGCTGGCGCTACCACTGCCGCTGACAACGACAGCCGCGGAGGCAGGAATGGCGCTCGTGTGGGGGGCGGCCACGGCCTCAGGGCCGCTGAAGGAGCGACCGTGCCTAGCGGAGGTGGTGGTCGAGGCGGCCGGGCTCGTGTTGCTGCTCGACGACCACATGAGTGGATGTGCGAGGGTCGTGGCCCCGGATGCAGCCGGGGCGACACTCCGCGCGAGCGAGCTTCCCGACACGCTGCTCACATCGACCAGTGGATCCTGGCTCACCGAGTCTTGCGAGACGCCAAAGGGGGTGCTCTTGGCGAGGCCGAAGTTGCTCGCGCCGGTGTTCGCCCACGTCTGGCGCGACGCCAAGTCGTTCGACGGCGGCAGTGAGGACGAGAGGCTGTCCGGCACGAGCAGGGATGGCGCAGGCGATGGCACGGCGCTCGCGTGCGTGTCCGTGTTGGTACTCGCCACGATGGCAGCGGACGGCCCAGCGCTGCTCGCGCTGGCAGCCGGTGCGTGGCCGAAGAGAAAGCGCTTGCCTGTCTGTGCCTTGCGCGTCCTCTGCGTCGGCTGCGTCGGCTGCTGTGTCTGAGGGAGCGCCGGTGGTGGGGTGCGGAGGGGCAGCGATGCTGTGCTGTCGTAGCGCGTGCGCGAGCCGAAGCTGGTGTAGGGCCCGGGGCCCCCGCCAGCCAAGGGCGGTGGTGTGGTCGTCATGTGTGTCATGCTCGCCGGGCCCTGCGCGGGGGAGGAGCCCATTGACGGGGACTCGATGCCGGCGTGCATGGGCAGAGACTCGTACGGGGCCTCGTTCGCAGCCAGGTTGAAGGCCGCAGCAGCCGCGTTGGGCGAGTCAATGAGCGCGGCGCCTTCTTGGGACCGCGGAGGGATGGCGGTCAGCGCGGCACGGGCGCGAAGGAGCGCGGCGGCGGCGTCCTTGTCCCTCGCGTAACCGCTCACGCCTTCTTCGTTTTGCGCATCATAGGCGTAGAGCCCTGCAGGTGGGACCTTGCCCGATGTTGGCATGGCTGACGAGCAAAGAG
The DNA here is from genome assembly GCA_030849645.1 of Wallacemonas sp. Wsd. Lineage (NCBI taxonomy): Eukaryota > Euglenozoa > Kinetoplastea > Trypanosomatida > Trypanosomatidae > Wallacemonas > Wallacemonas sp. Wsd. Next base: position 113,796 of record JASANQ010001301.1, on the reverse strand, counting down.
GTGTGGGTCACCCAGAATAATAATAAAAAACTGGAACCAGAGAAAGCGAGAGAAGAAAAAAAAAGATGCACGATGTTCCGTCAGCTGTTCCGTTTTCGCGCGTGCGTGTGTATAGGTGGCGTTTTTTACTCACGAGGGAAGGTTTCGATCGGCTGACTGATGTTGCTTTCTTTTTTTTTAATTTGGTTGTTCCTTCTCAAGCAAATTCTTGGCAGTCTTGCGCGCGTGTGTGTGTGAGTGTCGGCTAGTCAATTCGGTAGCGAGCGAATAACGGCAGCACGCTCTCGAGTCTTTGTCCTACAAGAAGACAGAAACAAAACAAAAAAGTGCGCGGCGCAACAATAAAAATTCAAAAGTAGCCACGATGCACACAGGAATTAAAAGCAAAGAAAAAAGGGATCAAATTGACTAAGAGATGTCAAGTCAAGAAAAAGAAAAAGTGATCACAGTGTACAACAGCAAAAAAGCGGGTACGAAGATAAGGTCAACAATTGTTCTTTTTTTTTTTTTTGAAAGGAAAGGAAAAGAAAGGAAATATACTGTATAGGTGCGTTTGATCGCTAAATACACGTTAGTTTGCCCTGTAGAAGATCAACACACAAATGTTGTTCAAATGAAGGACTAAATAAAAGCGTTTCGAAAAGAAAGTCGAAGGGAGAGAGGTAGGGTGAGGTGAGGAGAAGAGAGTAGGGTAGAATAGGGTAGAATAGGGGAAGCCATCAACATCAGAGGGAGAGGCATGTGCGCCATTGCGCTGGACATCAGCGTTTTGACACCGTCCTCATGAACGCAGACTCAATAACTGTGCACTGCATCTTCGGTTTTTTCCCCTCTGCCGATTCCACTGGATTTGTCACTGGCTCGCCGTAGATGTGCTCACGTTCGCTCTCATTGTTGTTGTTGTTGTTTAGTGCGCAGCCGCGCTCGCGTTGTAGGGTTGTTTGCGCTTCTCTGCAGTATGAGTGCATGTGAGTGTCTTCAGTTTACTGGTCCGCGCGCACGAATGTCGCAAAATCCTCCACCATGACGCAGGCGGTCGGGTACATGCCGGCGCTCACCTCGCTGGTCACGGTCACCGCACCTAGATACTCGGTGTGAGCCGTGACGCACATGGTGGTGTTGTCGATCGCAAACAGCGGATGGCTGGCATCGACGAGGATCGGCTTGACGCAGCCGACAACGTTCTCGCTGATCACGACGGCACCATTGTCCGGGTGCTTCTCTTCGACGAGTTCAAGCATGGCGACGGGGCGATAGCGCTGGCCCTTGGCCTCCGCCTCGCGAACCATCTCTGATGTGATCTTGTCGATGCCCTCCACCTCGACTTCATCCCAGTTGGGCTGGCGCCCGAACACGAGCAGCGAAAGCACCATGAGCTTTTTGAATGCGTCGTGTCCGAGAATGTCGGCGGAAGGGTCGGCCTCCAGGTAGCCAAGTTGTTTAGCCTCCTGAACCACATCATCGTAGCTCATCGATGGCGACGTGCGCAGCTTGGTCAGAATGTAGTTGCTGGAACCGTTCACGATGCCCTCCACCTTGTACACGCGCTGCACCATCGTCAAGTTCTCCAGTAATTTGATGATCGGCAGGCCACCGGCTACTGTGGCCTCGTAGCCAACGTGCACGCGCGTGCGGCACGTCGGGTCGGTGATGCGACGTGCCGCGGTCGTGAGCGCGGCCAGTTGAAGCAGCTCCGCACCGTAGCGTGCGAACATGACCTTGTTGGCCGTCACAATCGAGCAGCCGTGGTCCTTGATGGCACTGCGCAGGTACTGGATCGCCGGCTCCTCACCGACGGTGGCCTCGAAAACGTACGAGAGTCCTTCGCAGGAAAACACATCCTCGATGTTGTCCGTGAGGAGGGCCTTGTCGAAGTTCATCGGCAGCACGCGATCGGTGCGTGACAGGTCGCGGACAAGCACCTTGACAATCACGAGCTGAACGCCATCAAGGTGCGCGCCGAGACGCGTGCTCTGCTCCTTCGAGAGGTTGTAGATACCCTGGCCGACGGGGCCGAAGCCAAGTATGGCGGCCTTGATCACGGTGGCGGGCATGGGCTACCAAGGGAGGAGATCAGGGAGACGAAAAAGAAAAAGCACGCACGTACTGAATGCGATATCAAAAGCTTGTCCACGGTATATCAAGTATCGATGTTCCTCTTTTTAGCAGGACAAGTGGTCAGGGCAGACAAAGTCAGAACAAAGGGAAGGGATGAGAAGAAAAAGTAGTAGAAAGTAAGGGGAGTGGGAGAAAACAACAGGGAAAGTCACCATAAAAAAAAACACTTCGGTGCTGAAAGGCGCGTATGATCCACTGGTTGCCGGACAAAGGGTGGCAGAATTGCACGGAATATCGCTCATAAGAAGTGTACGCACCGTCCACAGGCAAGCGCGAGAAGGGGATGAGGTAGGTAGCACGTGACTTCACAGTGACCTGGGTTGCTTTTTTTTTTTCTTCTGAAGAAAGAACAGAGAGACGGGAGAAAAAAAGTTACACACACCCACACACAGAAAGTAAAAAAAAAAAAGGTAGAAAAATGTATCTTCAACACTTCACGTAGAGGCTGCATGTACAACACGAGATTGGTGGAGGGAAAGGGGTTATGACCCAGCAAGCCAGAAGAGAAGAGGCTGGTGAAAATGCATGGTCTCAAAATGATGTCTGGCTTTATTCTTCTTTTACCGTGAAAAAAAAACAAAGAGGGGAAGAAGAAACAAGACGCTTGCAGTTGAATGTTTACAAATGAAGGAAAATGGGGGAAAAAAGAAAAGAAAGACGTATGAGCGGGGACGAGAGTTGGCATCAACAATGGACACTCATCCCCGTTCACGTTAGGTCACACACAATGTTCACAGCTGGCTCGCGGAGGCCATCTTGCACATGAGCTGCACCACGTTGCGGACTGTCGCCTCGCCCTTCTCCATCTGCTCCAGCGTGATAAACTCGTTCACCTTGTGCGCCTGTGCAATGTCACCGGGCCCGCACACGACCGACGGAATGCCGAACTCCTGATAGCTGGAAGCCTCCGTGCCGAAGGACACAAACAGGAGCTCTCCAGTCTGGCCAGTGGCCTGAAGGGCCTTGACCACCGAGGCATCGGGATTTCCGTTGAAGGCAGGCACGTTCTGCATGTTCTTGCGCTCCATCACGACGCCGTCTGCGGGAAGGTGGGGACCGGCCTGCGCGCGCATGCGCGCCTCCTCGCCATCCAAGAAGGCTGTGATCTCCTTCACGATCGGGTCGGCAGCGTGCGACGCAATGTTGCGGAACTCGTAGCTGATGGTGCACGACTCCGGAATCGTGTTCATGGCGATGCCGCCGCGTGCTTGGGAAGGGCATAGCGTCGTGTGCGGTGTGGGGTAGGCCTTATCGAAGGGGCCCTCAGTGGCGAAGCGATCGCGCAGCCCAAACAGAAAGGACAGCAGGCGCGAGGCAGGCTCAATCGCGTTGTAGCCGTCCGTCTGCAGCGACGAGTGCGCCGCCTTGCCGCGAAATGTAATGTAGTTTGAGTTGATGCCCTTGTGCGCAATGACAAGGTCCAGCATGGTCGGTTCACCAATGATGCAGCCGTCGCACTTCAGCAGCTCCTGTCCGCGCTCCTTGAGAAGTTCGCGAACGCCGTTGAAGGTGGTCTCTTCACTGTGTGTCAGGGCAATGTGCAGCGCCTTGGAGCGCGGCTTCGCCAGCCATTCAGGCACAAGAGACAGCACAATCGCAATGAAGCCCTTCATGTCGCACGAGCCGCGGCCGTACAGCTTCCCGTCGCGCTCCACCAGCTTGTATGGGTCAGTGTCCCACTTCTGCCCAGTCACGGGCACAACGTCGGAGTGGCCGCTCAGCACAAGGCCGCCAGTCGTGCTGCCGTCGGCGGCCGGCAACGTCGCCAGCAGATTCGCGTGGATGCCATCGGGGGAGCGCAGAACCACCGGCTTCAGGCCGCACTCCTGCAGGTAGGCGGCCACGCACTCGATAAGGGGAATGTTGGTCTTTTCACTCGTCGTGTCGAAGCCGACGAGCGTCTCCAGCCACTGGCGCGCGGTCTTGTGGGGCATGAGTGGTGTCGAGATGAAGAATGAAAAAAGGTGTGACGATGAAGAGACACGTACCAGTGTTGGACAGCGCACACGAAGAACAAAAACTGGGATTGGGAACTTGACAGCTACTTCCGATATTGTTGTTGTTTCCAAGTCAAGCACAAGGGGAGTTCACAATAAAGAGGGGGGGACACAAATAGGAGGAAAAGTGAGAAGGGGGAGTGGGCACGGTGTCACAGACGGCAAGAGAAAGAAAAAAAAAGTTCAGAGCTTGACACTCAAGTCGTTGTATCGTCAGCACATCAAAAGAAGAACTCTTAAAATTTCACAGCATTTTTTCCGAGCGCGCATTAACCTGAAAGAAATGCGGTCAAGTATTTGTGTCCTATCCAAATGTAGCGGAATACGTTACCTCTCTTTTGGGAAAAAAAAGGTCGGTTGAGTAAGTTCTTTTTTTCTTCGAGATTCATGCTCAATTGCTCGCAAGTGATCTCTCCCTTCATGTTCACAGTCAACCTGACATCGGAAAGTCACGGGGAGGAGGGAGTGCACTGAGCTACACCAAGAAAAGGTACGCACACAAAGGGATTACTGTTGGACTTTGGAAAAGGGGCCAACACGATTGCACAGTCGAAAAAAAAAAAGGTTTGGCGCCAAAAAAAAAACTGTTCATTTCAAAACGCCAAATGGAAAAGAGAGGAACCGATCAGAGACGTGATGCGTGAAGACAGAGAGTCTCAACTGTTTTGCGAATAACGTCCACGCCCATGTCGAGCTGCTGCACCTCAATGAACTCGTTTGCCTTGTGTGCCTGCTCCAGGCTGCCAGGCCCACAGACAACAGTTCGCAGGCCCGCCTGCTCGTACTCGCCAGCCTCTGTGCTCATGCCGACCTTCAGCGGTTGCTTGCCCGTGCCGAGTGCAGCCTGCAGAGCCTTCACCACAGCCGCGTCCGGATCGCCGTTGAAGTTCGGCGCGTCGTCGACCTGGTCGAGCGTGACGGAGGCCTCCGGGCAGCCGGCCTTGGCCTTGGCATCGGCCGTCTCGACAATGCGCCGCACACGCGTCAGGATCTCCGCGCTGTCGTGCGACGGCAAGTTGCGGAACTCAAATGTCAGCTTGCACTCGGCAGGGATGGTGTTGGTGGCGTTGCCGCCATCGATAGTGGTGGGGCAGACGCTCGTGAAGGGAACCGGAAAGGCGTGATCGAAGGGGCCATTTTTCTGGAAGTCGTCGCGCATTTCGAAGAGCTCGTTCAGCACCTGACGCGCCGTGTCCATCGCGTTATAGCCGTCGAACGGCAGCGACGAGTGCGCCGCCTTGCCCTTGATGGTGACAAAGCAGCCGCAGATCCCTTTGTGCGCAATGACAATGTCCAGAAGGGTCGGCTCGCCAATGATGCAGCCGTCACACGCGGCCAGCTCGCTGCCCTTGGCCTTCAGCATCTCGCGGATGCCATCGAAGGTGGTCTCTTCGCTGTGTGTCAGGGCAATGTGCAGCGCCTTGGAGCGCGGCTTCGCCAGCCATTCAGGCACAAGCGACAGCACAATCGCAATGAAGCCCTTCATGTCGCACGAGCCGCGGCCGTACAGCTTCCCGTCGCGCTCCACCAGCTTGAACGGGTCGCTGTCCCACTTCTGCCCAGTCACGGGCACAACGTCGGAGTGGCCGCTCAGCACAAGGCCGCCAGTCGTGCTGCCGTCGGCGGCCGGCAGCGTCGCCAGCAGATTCGCGTGGATGCCATCGGGGGAGCGCAGAACCACCGGCTTCAGGCCGCACTCCTGCAGGTAGGCGGCCACGCACTCGATAAGGGGAATGTTGGTCTTTTCACTCGTCGTGTCGAAGCCGACGAGCGTCTCCAGCCACTGGCGCGCAGTCTTGTGGGGCATTTTTCGGATTTTGTGTCTCCGGTACGTGGTGGTGTTACAGAGTATGATCGGATGAGTGATGTTTGAGTCAAGGCAGTAATGTGCTCTGCTTTTGAGTTCAATGCGGTGAGACGACAGACACGGGCAGCAGAGATAGGGGGAAAGGAGGAGTTCATGTGAAGACAAAAGTAACACGATGGCTGTAGCGTGGTACTCCGACGAGAAAGTCCATCGAAAGATGGTGACGTCAATGTTCGCGAAATGCACACGTGCACATGTGTGCTTCTTGGTGAGCAGACGCGAGTCGTGTTTGAAAAAAGGGAAAGTAGAGAAACCAACGTTTGCGCGTGATTGCGACAATGCAGGTGCACGCAACTGCTTCGATCTGAGGTACATCAGCAGCTAATACGCTTTTTCTCACTTTTTTTTAATGTGTACACTCATGTTTTTGGCTTCATGTTTCCATTCACGAATTGGGTGCGTACATTCTCTCATGTTGCCACTCGCTGCGCAAGATGAACGCAGAACGGCAGGGAAAAAAAGAAGAAAAATCGGCAGAATAGAATGACTGGCATATGTCGACTGTATACACGCACACGATGTGGTGCGGGACGCACGAAATGAATCAACTTGCCTTTGGTGCGCAATGGAGTGAGAGAAGTATCCATGAAGAGCGACGTGCTGCACTGTGAAGTCAAGGGGGTCAACGGTAGGAGGAGGAGCACGCGGAGAAACAGAGGAAAGATACGCGGAAGAAAAATGGATCACTGTAAAACATAAATAAAAAAAGAAGATGGGAAAGAAAGAAAAAAAAGATGAGGTACAACAAGTAAAAACGGAAGAGGACACAGCTCCAACGCTGGACGAGAAGATTGCCGTCATGATCACTGTAGAGTATGCTTACTTTCTCTCTCTCTCTCTCTCTCTCTCTCTCTCTCTCTCTCTCTCTCTCTCTCTCTCTCTCTCTCTTGTTGTTGTCGTTGTGCGTTTGAATGCGAACCAAAAATGGATGAAGGTTTGTTTGATGGCTGGCGCACAGCGGATGTATGAAAGGGAGGGAAAACAAAGAAAGTCAGAGAGTCGCATGTCAGCAAAAAAAAAAGGAAAAGAAAGAAGAAAGGAAGAAAAAAAAAAGAGCCACAGATGTGGCTCTGTTCGCTAAAGCTGACTAGGTGCAACCTCCAAGCACATGATGCGCACAACACGATCCAGCACGCCGCGGCCCTTCTCAAACTGATCCACCGGCATGTACTCGTTGGCCTTGTGCGCCACGGCAATGTCTCCAGGACCCCACACCACCGTCGCTAGACCGCAGTTCACGAGCGTCGGAGCCTCTGTGTAGTAGTTCACCGTGATCGGCTCGCGGGGCTCCGCAGAGGCGGCGCGGATGGCCTTGGCGACAGGCCAGTTGGGGTCACCTTGGTAGTGGCGCGGTTCAGGCGCGAACGCGGCCAGTGCGGTGATGGTCGCCTCCGGATACGCCGCGCGTGCACGCGTCTGCTCGGCCTCGATAAAGGCAAAAATCTCCTTCTGAATCTCCTGCGCGTTGTGGTTCGGCACGTTGCGGAACTCAAAGCCGACGGTGCACTTTTCAGGGATCGTGTTCATGGCGATACCGCCGTCAATCATGCTGGGGCAGAGCGTCGTGTGGGGAATTTTGTACTCATTCAGGAAGGGGCCCTCCGTGGCGAACCGATCGCGCAGCCCAAACAGAAAGGACAGCAGGCGCGAGGCAGGCTCAATCGCGTTGTAGCCGTCCGTCTGCAGCGACGAGTGCGCCGCCTTGCCGGTGAACTCCACGCGATTGCTGAAGATGCCCTTGTGTCCGACAACCAAGTCCAGACCTGTCGGCTCGCCAATGATGCAGCCGTCACACGCGGCCAGCTCGCTGCCCTTGGCCTTGACGAGCTCACGCACTCCGGACAGGTTGGTCTCTTCACTATGTGTCAGGGCAATGTGCAGCGCCTTGGAGCGCGGCTTCGCCAGCCATTCAGGCACAAGCGACAGCACAATCGCAATGTAGCCCTTCATGTCGCACGAGCCGCGGCCGTACAGCTTCCCGTCGCGCTCCACCAGCTTGAACGGGTCGCTGTCCCACTTCTGCCCAGTCACGGGCACAACGTCGGAGTGGCCGCTCAGCACAAGGCCGCCAGTCGTGCTGCCGTCGGCGGCCGGCAACGTCGCCAGCAGATTCGCGTGGATGCCATCGGGGGAGCGCAGAACCACCGGCTTCAGGCCGCACTCCTGCAGGTAGGCGGCCACGCACTCGATAAGGGGAATGTTGGTCTTTTCACTCGTCGTGTCGAAGCCGACGAGCGTCTCCAGCCACTGGCGTGCGGTCTTGTGGGGCATCTTTCGGGCTCTGTGTCTCCGGTACGTGGTGGTGTCACGAAGTATGCTTGAAGGGGATTCTTGGCGTTGATGCTTTTCTTTCTTTCCTCACTTTGGTGCTTGGGACGAAAGTAGGAGGTAAGGGAGGGAGAAAAAAAGGAGGGAGATAGTGTCAGTCAGTAGATGTTGAAAGGAGGATAAAGAAGCGTGCAGTGACGCGCGGGTGCCAGCACCATCAGGCTTGTGCCGCTGCCCTTCTGTCGACGCGAGCCCTCGGTGACCAGCACACAATACAGCGCGGCGGTGAACGACCAAAAAAAAAGGTGCGTGTGTGCTCTCAAAAAAAAACCACGGATGCGTAGAGAGTAAGCCGATGGTTGTAGGATCCAGTTCACCTGTTAAACGTGCGTTCGGAGAACCTAGTTCACCGGGGAGATGACCTGACCTCTTCCTTTCTTTTGACTGTTACTTTTTTTTTTTTCACGTTGGTGTGGTGGTAGGTTTGAAATGGTTTGCATTCAACCTGGAGAAGAAAATAGTGTTTCTGTTGCGGTCTACACCGCCTGCACAGACAAGGGGGGAGGAAAGAAAAAAAGCCATAGTGCCAAGAAAAAAAAAAGGAAGGAAAGAAAGAAAGAAGAGCAACCTTGCATCAGCAAACAAAAAAAAAATGCGTGCAAGTTGAGTCAGTACAACTGCGCTGTCTCTCATGTAATGCAGCCCTTGTTGTGGTGGTGGGATTTTTCTGAAGTTTGGCGACGTGGCGAGTCTCAGACCATGCTGAAGCCCATGCTGCCGTACGTAATCGCCGTCATGACCTTTTCGCGCAGCGTGGCCGCATCGGGGTACTCGGGGAGGTCGATCTTGTTGAAGCACGTGTGTGCCTGAGGGAGGAGGTCATTTTTTGCATCCCAGCGACCAATCGTGAAGGCCTGTCGCTGGCCGCCAGTGCCCTGCAAGCTGCCGAAGCCACCGTGTGGTACCTTGGAGGCGCCGGTGACAAACTGAAGCAGGTTGGCGCGATCGGTGCTCGTCATGGCGGTCACAACTTCCCAGAACCAGCGGATCTGCGGCGAGGAGGCGTTGTAGCCCTCGTAGACGGTGTGCGCGCGGAGGTCCTCAATGTCAATGTCCGGCATGCCGCAGATGAGCAGCTCGACCTCTTGCTCAGAGAAGCAGCTGATCTCGCTGCGTGGGATGACCGAGTAGAAGCCCGTCAAGAACTCCCGCAGCTGCGGTTCGATGCGGCGAGTCATGTGGAACTCACAGAGGAGACGCACGTACTGCTGCTTGTTCGCGTCCGTCACCATCATCTCCGCGCCGCCGGGCAGCAGCTCGACCTCCTCTGTCACGCCAAAATGGTCGAAGTCGACGACAAAGTAGAGGCCCAGCCCGGTCACCTCGTGCCCGAGCAGCCAGTTGACGTTCGCAAAGAGCTCCGGGTCGACGCTCTCAAGGTCCTGGAACACGGGCTGCACGCCAATGAGGTGGCGGTAGATGGCTCGGGTGAAGTGCACGTCGAACGAGGTGTTGTGCATGACGGCAAGACCGACCACCACGCCCGCGAATCGAAAGAAGGACAGGTGATCGGGGTTCACATCGGAGAATGGGTTCGGCTGAAACGTCAGGCCCTCGCGCGAGTGCACAAAGAGGCCGTAGCTTGCGTTGACGAGCTCCTCCGCCATCAGCTGGAACCACTCTCGCGTCAAGCCACCAGCGTCCGCGCCTTCCTCATCCTGGAAGCGGATGTGCAGCTGACCGCGTGTCTGCCGCGCAGACCGCAGCTCCTTGAAGCTGTCACGCAGCACATTCTGTCGGCGCACGGTCAAGGAGAGCGAGCCGCTCGCACCTGGCGTGACGAGCAGGCGGCGCAGACGCTGCTTGAAGTCCTTGAGCTTGAACTCAAAGTCCATCAGGTTCGGCTCCGTGCGCAAGAAGGAAAAGGAGGCGTCGAGCAGTCCGGGCTCCCAGTGCAGCACCGCGTTCAGTGTCGGGCGGTTGTTTTGCAGGAAGGCACGCACCTGTCGAGGCACGCGCTGCGATGTGGCGTGCGTGCTGCGCGCGCGCGGGGTGGGAGACAGAGCGCCACCCTCCGTGCCCCCGCTGCCCTCGGCCGCACCGACCGCCTCCCCAGCACCAGACGGCGCCGGCGCGGCGGAGGCAATGTTCAAGTGCAGCAGGCCAAACGCCCCGAGGCGGTCTGGTGAGATGACACCTTCCGCTGCAGCTGTGCTCGCGGCCGGGTGCACGCTCGACAAGAACAGCCCGCCGTGCGTGCCACCGGCGAGCGTCACCGCGCCGACGGGGGCGTCTCCGTGCTCTGCGGCAGTACGCGGCAGGGCGCCGACGGCCGTGCGCTGTGTCGCCGCTTCGGAGGCTTGTGCGGAGAGCTCCGAGGGGTCCCGGGTGGTCTCGCGCAGAAAGCGCTCAGTCTCGCCGTGCAGCGTGCTGCCGCTGCGGAAGCTCGCGTGGGTGGTGGACTGTGCGAGGAAGCGGGCGGCGCGGAGGTGGTACTGGCAGAAGCCGGACATCAGGAAGACCACGCAGGGCGGGAGGGGGATGTGCGTGTCCTCCGTGCAGCGTGCGAGGATAAGGCTCATGTCCTCCAAGTACGCCTGCGCGGCGACCCACATGCGCGTGATCTCGCGCGGCTCCACGCGCATGCAGTCCGCGTAGGGGATCAGCAGGTACTGCACCATGCTCTTCACATTGTCGCGCAGATTGAGGTGGTCAATGGCGACAAGGGTTTCATCCACGTCGAGCTTGAACGTCTCCGGCAGCGCCAGCAGGTAGGAGCCGGCGCCGAAGCCCGCACCGCCGGCGAAGGCGGCCGCCGCGGCCTCGGGCCCCATCTTCTCAAGACACAGGCGCTGGATGTACTGCTTGGTGTGTGCGCGCTTCTGACGGATCTCCGCGATGAGCGACTGCGCGACGCCAATCAAGGCCTGCTCCACCTGCACCACGACCGGATCGCGCTGACCGAGGCCGCCCTTGGCGTGCTCCGTCGCGCTCTCCCCCAGCCCGGGGCTGTACAGGGAGATGAGGGCCGCGGCCACCGTCTCCGTGCACAGCGGGTTGTGCAGCATGCGCAGCAGAGCGTCCGTCATGCTCTTCGTCGCGAGCAGGTTGCGCATGCTCCTCTGCAATCGGATCACGTCCTCCTCGAGGCTGGTCCGCACACGCGCGCAACTCGGGCAGAGGTCAAAGTGGCAGGTCGCACAGTGATAACAGTAGGTGACGCTCGGGTTCACGCCACAGACGTTGCAGACGTAGCCGCCGACCTGGTAGGAGGGCTCCGTCGACACATCCGTCCAGCGCAGCGGGTGCACGTGCCGGGGAAAGGTCTCAATGATCTCCTCCGACGTGCGCGCAATCGGGTCGCGGTGGGCGTCCGTGGATGGCTCGTCGACCTTTGTCACCGTCAGCAGTGTCTTGTACAGGTGCTGGAGGAGCGTCGTGTAGTCGTTCAGCACGGCTCGCACCGTGGCAGTTCGGCTGACAATCGTCGTGACGCGATCAAGCAGTCGGTACTCGACGGATTTTGTCTCCAGCGACGTCAACGGCGCGCGGCGATCCGGGGCGGGGTGACCTGTCGGGGAGGCGTACCGCTCCTCGTCGGGCAGCATGACAAAAGCCAGACTGGCGTTGCGGTTGTGCTCGACGAGCGACACGAGGATGTTGAGCAGGCTGCAGACAAACAGCTCCTGCTCGCGCTGAGAGGCCTGGCGCTCCTCGACTGCCGCGTAGCTCGTGTCGGCGGTGAGGATGTCGTGAATGTTCGTCGAGGCCGCGGCATCCTGGGCTGTCGGCGTGGCGCTGTGGCTGCGCGCGACGGCCGCCTCCTGCTGCTCACGGTCCATCTGCAGGAGGAAAGACTCGAGCACGCCGAGCACCGTCGACAGCATCTCCGCGGTCTCCGGCAAGGTGCTGCAGGCGAGGCGCAGGAGCAGCTGCACCTGCTTCCGCGTCTTCTCGTTGCTGTACGCGACGCTGCGGAACGCGCGCAGTTGCGAGCCCGTCGCGGGGTCGTCCATGCTCATGCCGATGGAGAGCAGCGACAGGCAGTAGCGCCAGGTGCGCTCCGGAAGGCGCGGGAGCAACGGCGCAAAGCTGTGGTACGGGTGCTCGCCATTGGCCGGCAGGCTTCGACACGCCCATGGCCCGAGCGCCGTGACCGGGTCTGCTGCCGCGTGGCGCGAGGCGCCGACAGCGGCGGGCACAGCAGCGGCAGGAGTGGAGAGGGGCAGGTAGACGTGGTCATCGTAGCTGTACGGGTCCATGCGCCACCGGGCGAATGTCGGGACTGCAGCCATCCGGTGCCGGTTCTCTTCCGCAGTCGGGGGGGCCGCAGCATGGAGTGAAGGCGGTGGTGGTGACACCGGCGGTGCGCTCGACGTGGCTGTCGTCGTTGCCGTCGTCGTTGTCGACGGAGCCATGGCCGCCGTCCGCCAGCGCTGTACCCGTGCTCGCGCGGCGTCCAACGCCCCGACGAGCTGCTCGGCGCTCGCGTAGAACTCGTAGAGCTGGCGCGCAGTCAAGCCCTGTCCCAACGACAGGCGCCCCACCAGGGCCCGGTTGGCCGATGCCACCGCGGCCGCCGTCTGACGCGCCCGCTCCGCCGCAGAGCCGGCCACCCCGAGGGGCAGGGCCGCGTGGTGAAGCTGAAGCAAGTGCCCGTCGACGGTGGAGAAGTGCGACGGGCCGTGGCTCGTCGCGGCCGCCGTTACCGTCGTGTATGCATTCTGTGGTGTCACGCCGGGCTCCCAGTTCGGCTGCCAGGTCGGTCCCGAGCGACTCGCGCCGGTGAAGTGCGCCGGACGCCGGCCACCCACCTCACGACGACCGCCACCCTCTGCCTCCGCGCCGCCGACGTAGCGTTCGTCCTCGCTCGAGCTCGCACTCGGCTCCTCCTCCGAGGCGTCCGCCAGCGCGGGGCCGCGGCCGTCGTCCTCGCCGCGCGCACGCGCCATCGCCCGGATCGCGTCACGCTCACGACGCATTTGCCGCAGCCGCGCTTCGATCGACGGGTCGCCAGGCTCGGGCCGCTGGGCACGCGCGCGGGCGGCCTCGGCGCGCACGCGTTCGGCCTCGGCCTCGGTCGCGCGGCGGAGCTCCACGGCCTCGGCCAGCAAGTGCGGCACCGACTGCAGATCATCGAGGTTGCACGTCAGGAGCACGTCGCGGCGCACCTCGGCGTCGACGACGGCGAGCACGGCCATCAGCTCCGCCGTGCGTGTGGCTTGGGCGTCGGCCCCCGGGGCTGTGGCCCCCGGCGCGGTCGCCGTGCTCTCGTTGCTGTTGCCCGTAATGCGCAGCCAGCGGGCCTCCACGTCGAGCACAAACGTGAGCACGTCGGCGGGCAGCACGGTGAGGAAGCGCCGGTAGATGCGCGTGCGTCGGCCCTCGAAGGTGTACGTGCGCGGCCCACGCAGGCGGTCCATCGTGTTGAAGACAATCTCGCTGCGCATGTCCTCCGGCAGAGGCTCGAGAAAAAGAGGGTCAATGACGCCCTCCCACGGCTGGGGGCCTTCCGCCTCTGGTACCTCGGCCTCCTCCTCGGCCTCCTCCTCGGCAGCCGGCGCGGCGTCATCCGCATTGGTGGCCTGGGCGGTGCCCTCTGTAGGGAGGGCCGCGGGGGCCGGCGGGGTGGAGAAGAGCGCTAGGACGCGCTGCTCGACCGTGCGCGGAGGCGGAGGCACCGCAGCCGGCTCGGCCGCAGGCGCAACCGGTGGGCTCTCAGGCGTCTGCGGTACAGTGGCGGGCGCCGTCGTCACGTTCGTGTTTGTCGGAAGCGCGACCTCGACCTCATGCGCCATGACGGCATTTCGATCGTCTTCCTCGTCGCCGTGCGGTGCCGTCGTCTCTGGCTCCGTCATAGCACCCGTGGCGTGTAGGTCAGCCTCGTTCGAGGTGGGCTCGCTGCTGCTGTGCGCAATGCGCTGCTGGCTGGGCGTGCGGAATGACTCCGCGTCCTCCATCATCCTCGTCGGCATCGGCTCCGCTCGCTGCTCGCTGCTCGCCTCGACGTGCGGACGGCGACTCACCGCCTCCACAGGGCTGTGCGCCGCAGGGGAGGTGGCGGTAGCCGAGGGCCGCATGGACGGCGACGGACACAGGCGAGGGGCGACCTCCTCCTCGGCGCGCAGCACAGGGAGGTGGAGATGGACGGTGATGGTGTTGTCCGGCTGCAGGGGGCCGAGCCGTGTCACGAGCGCCTCGCACACGAGCGCCAGCTGACGGGTCTGCGTGCGCAGGCCGCTGTGGTACGCGCTGCCCTCGTGGCCGCCACCACCGCCGCTGCCGCCGCGCATGGCCTGGCCGAACATGGGCAGCCCACCACCCCCGCGCTCCGCATCTTGGATGATCATGCCGAGCGAGCGCACAGGGGCGTCATCCACTGCTGCGAAGGGCAAGCCAAAGGCGTGGGCGGCCTCGCCGAACGGGTCGCGTCGGCCGCCGACGACGTTGAAGAAGTTGCTGAACCAGTTGACCGGGTGCGCAGGGACGCTGCCGTCCTCCATCCAGAAGGCGCCGGGGTCGCCGCCGTAGTCGCCCGCATCGGGTTCGCCGTGGTCGCCAAACATCATGTCCGCGTAGTCGAGCTCACCGTCCTCCTCGTCCTCCTCGTCCTCCTCCTCTGATTCTTCTGATCCTTCCTGCTCGTCTTCGCCGTCGTCGGCCTCGTCCTCGGCGACGTCCTCCCACTCCCCAGCCTCGTTCGCGTCGTTGCCGCTGTCGTCGGTGGCCGTCTCCTCAGCACCATCGCCGGGCTCTTCTGATCCGTCCTCCTCATCCTCTTCTTCTTCCTCCGCGTCGTCCTCGTCATCCTCGTCCTCCTCGAAGTCCTCGACAATGAACTCCGCGGCATCATCGGAGTCGGAGTCATCGCCGACAAGCAAGGTGCGCAGCATACCACTCCGGTTGCTGTGCCCCGTGCGGCCTGGGAGAAGCGTGGTCGCGCTGGTCGGCGTCAGCAGCCGCGGCTCACCGCTCGCCATAAGCAAGTCGTCACCTTGGCTGAGGAGCACGTCGGCCGGTCGCGTGAAGGTCAGCAGAGAGCCAGGGGGCTCCAAGCCCTCGGCCGCACCGCTGGCCGCGTCTGTGAAGGGCATTCGCTGACTGTGACGCAGGGCGTCAGCGAGCGACGGCGGCACCTCGGTGGGGGCGAGAGCCGAAGCTGCACTCACCGTCGGCGCCGCCGTCCTCGCCGAGGCTGGTGCCGAGCCGTTTGCACGCGTCGCGATAGCAGAGCTCGCTGCCGCGGTCGACAGCGCCGTCGGCGACGGTGCACTGCTGTGCCGTGACAGTGCCTTGGTCGGGGCCTTGGGGAGGTACACGTCAAAGGCGCTCGCCGTCTCCAGACGCTGCTCCAGCGCCGCTCGCTCCTTCTCGATCGTCTTCATGGTGAGCTGGGCGGGGTCCGCTCCCTTGAGGTGCACGCTCGTCGCCATCAGCAAGTAGCGCATCAGCAGCAGGTACGTCGCGGCATCGCGCGGAACCGTGCAGCAGTGGCAGTTGCCGGTGACGATCAGCGCCTCCAGACCACCCCAGCGCCGGTAGCACTCGCCGAGCGTGGCGGCGAAGGTGGTGGAGGTGGTCAGCACCATGCTCTTGCGAATGACGTGCAGAATGGTGCACGCCACGCGGCGCAGCTGCGCGCAGAGCTCCGCGGCCTCGGGACACAAGTCACGGTCCGGATACTGTCGAGGCAAGTGCGCGGGGCTGTGTGCGCGGCCCTGAACAAGGCTCTGCAGGGGTCGTAGCGTCTGCCAGAGGATCGACACGAGCGTGTACGTGAAGATCTGCGGGCTGTTGTGGGCGAGAGCGCTGAAGATGGAGGACGGTAGGTGGTCCTGATCGCGGAAGCGCAGCGCAATGACAACGTAGGCGGGCACAGCGATCGGTGTAAAGCTGGCGACCACATCGCTGCCATCGCCGACAGCCACGCCCTCCGTCTCACCCGTTGCAGTGGTGCTTGCGGTGGCCGAGGTCGCCTCCTTCGGTGCGCTGTGCGTGGTACTAGTGGTGGTGGTGGTGGTGGTGGTGACCACGTGGCGCAGCTCCGGTGGCACGCTCAGCACGGTGCTCGTGGAGGTGAGGCTCTGCAGCAGAATCGGGTGCTCTGCGCAGGTATCGAGCAACTTGGTCGCGGCTGCAGCCGTGAGGCGGCCGGATTGCATGCTGGCCGTCAGCGCGAGAAACAACACCTCGAGCACATGGCGGCCACTCGGTGCACGGCTTCGCGCGCTGGCCGCACCAAGGTCTGGCAAAGGTGACGCTGGTGTCGCGCTGGCCTCGGGCGAGATCGTCGAGCCGCCCGTCTGATAGCCCGCGGAGACAGTGCACGCGTTGGCTCGCGGCGGCAACTTCGGTGCCACCCAGATCCCCACCCACGACTGACCCAGACGACGCGAACGCTCGTCCTCGCCGTTCCTGTCCATCTTGGCGTTCTTGTCGTTCTTGTCAACCTCGGTGGGGGCCCCTGCGGACGATGCCACCGTGTCCGCCGTTGTCCCAGCATTTGTCGGTGCGCCAGGAGGAATCTTCAGAGAGTTCACGTCCGACGTGGTCGCCGCGCTCGATGCGTTCAATTCGCCCGCCGCGGCATTCAGCGGGGCCGGTGTGTCGTCCTGCACCCAAACCACCTCGCACGCCGACTCCAGCAGGTAGCGCATCGCGTGCACGTAGCTGTGCCGATACGGCTCGAGCAGCGCCATGAAGGACACCAGTGGCACAACGGTGCTGCTGCTGCTGCTGCCCGTCGGCATAGCGTCGTGTGTGGGCTTCGCGTGGTGCGGGTGGGCGTGGACGGGCGCGGGCGGACTCGCAGCGGTGTCGAGCCCGTGACGGTGCAGAAACCGAGCGCGCACCTCCGCGGTGAGGCATCCGACGGCCGCGTGCTGGGCAATGGTGTGCACGGCGGCGAGCATGTGCCGGTGCAGGACCAGCTCCTCCTTGTGCGGATCGCTGACCAAGAGGCACAGCGCATCCACCGCGGCCACGCCGCTCGTCTGGCTTTGGAACAGCCGCTGATCGGTGCTGCCACCGCCGCCGCCGGCCGCTGCTGCGTTGTTGGTGGCGGCGGTGTTGGCCGCGGCTGCACTGTTCGGGTTACGGAAGCGGCTGTCCCCGGAGCCGCGGCCTCCGCACAGAGAGCTCTGCAGGAGGTACGCCATCACCACCGGCAGCGCCGTCTCTTCCAGCGCGGGACCCGCCCCGGCAAGTGCTGTTGGGGCGGTACGACGCTGGCCGCCGCTGCGTTGGAGGCCGGACGACGTCTGCGCGGTGGGCTGCTCCGCCAAGGCCGCTGCGGTCGCGGCGACATCGATAGACACGTCCTGCGACGCGCGCGCGTGGCGGTGCTGCACAATTGCGGCCATGCATCCGTGGCGATCGCTGAAGAGCAGCGAGCGCAGCAGCTGCGCCACCATCTCCGCCAGCGATGCCACCTCCTGCACGAGGACCGTGTTGTCCTCCTGCCGCCAGGACCGACGGTAGAGACGCGGCACGGGCTCAGCGTTGCCGGTCGCGTCGGCGTCCTTGTCCGACGCGCTCACCGCCTCGCGATCGCCGTCCTCAGTGGGGTCACAGAGGAGCTGCAGGAGACTCGCAAGCAGCGCCTGGCAGACGTCATTGTCGAGCAGCAGCTCGTGAGGGGTGAGCGCGGCGCCGACAAGCGTAGCCAGCGATGGTGTGTGCGGGTACGGCTCATCCTCGCCGTGCGGGGCCTCGGTCGGCACAGGGGTGGGGGTGGGCAGTGACGACGACGCCGACAACAACGTCGTGGCGGCGTCTGCGATGTGCAGGTCGCGGTACGGCAGCGGCACGCGATAGCGCCACGCGTAGCTCCCGCGCGCCTCGCGGGCCGTGGCGGTCTCGCCGTTCGCGAACAGCACCGACGGCTGCGCGCGACCATCGCCCGCTCCACCGGCCGCACGGCGTGCACCACCTTCTCGAGACGTCGGCGCCTCCGCGGTGTCTCCCTCGGGGCGTGTGGCACCTCGTTCAGAGCAGCGCAGCGCCGGGCTCGGGTAGCCGTGAGCGTCGAGGCGCACGAGGATGGCCTCGTAGGCGGCGCGATCGGTGTCGAGGTAGTTGCCGCCCTGGTGCAGCACGGCCGCGAGAGGCGAGTGCGGGTCGGCAGGGCTGCTGGCGGCCTCGTCCGTCGCGACCGCCGCGCGGAGCTGAGCCGCGCGCAAGGTCTTGAGCGTGCTGCCCTCTTCGAGCACGTGCGGGCGGCTGCACAGCCGGCCGTTCCAGCAGAAGCCGGTGACGTAGTGGTGGCAGCGTTCGTTGGAGCGGACCGTCTCCTCCGCACTCGAGGCCACGTCGTTGTCTTGGAACAAAAGCGCAAAGTGGTAGAGGGCGGCGAGAAGGCGCTTGCGCGTCGGGCGTGAGCTCGGCGACTCCGTCTCCTGGGAGGCGGCAACACGTCGCTTGGCGTCCTCCTCCGTCGTCTTCAACGTGTTCACCGCCCTCAGCACGCGCGTCGTCACGGCGGACACCAGCACCGTGCGCGCGAGTGCAAGACGCAGCCGCACGGTGGTGCGCTGAGAGAGGAGGAGCCCAATGTACTCGAGCAGCGGGTAGCGGTGCACGGGGTCGTCGAGCACGAGCTGAACCATCGAGGCGATGACCTCGCCGCGAGTGCGCTCGGGCAGCACCAGCCACATGCTCCAAATAACGCGCGCCAAGGCACGGCGATGCTGCTGGCAGTCCGCGGTGCTCAGCTCCTCCAAAGGGACGACGAGACCGCAGGCGAGGTCGCACACCCAAGACAGCAGATGGCCAAAGAACATCTTCTCGGGGGCGAGCGTGGGGAGGGTACCAACGGGGGGTGGCGAGGGGGGCTGGAAGCCGGTGAGGAGCTCCTGGGTGATGCGCTCGCCCTGCGACGAGAAGCGTGACGGGTGGAGCGCCGACGCCGACGCCGACGCTGTCGGCGGCGCCACGGTGAGGAACGTGGGTCGCAACGTCTCGGTCGGTGCGGGTGCGGCATTCTCCTCGTCGTCTGCACTCGCGTCGCTTGCCTCCCCCAGCCCCTCCGCCGCCGCCTCGTGGCTGCCGCTGTCGTTCTCGTCTCGTGCACGCGGCGCATGCGGGTGGGCCCAGCCCTCCTCAAGCGGCTCAGCACTGGCAAACAAGGAGCGCAGGCTCTCTAAAAAGTGCGCGCCCATCGCTTCGGCGGCAGGGTCGTCGCCGAGCACATGATCGGCGTGCGGACTGAGTCCGTCCAAGTGGATGCCTTCATCGTCCTCCTCATCCTCCTCCTCTTCTTCCTGCTCATCCTCGTCCTCTTCTTCTTCTTCTTCTTCCGCGTCCTGCCGGGCACGCAGACCGGCCACCGCCTCCAGATGCCGCGTGGCTGCCATGTCAGACCATGTGCCCACGAACGGATCGCGAAGCTCCCAGGGGAAGCTGTCGTCCTCGCCAGTGAGGATGCCACCAGCGAGGCGGTGTGAAAAAGGCGCACGCCAGCGCCCTCCATGTTGCATTCGCTGACTAAGCGCGGAGGCCGCCGCGCCGGAGGCGGTGGCGGGGCTGGCGGCGAGGTCGTCGTCCGTGCTGGGGCCGGAGGAGGCCAGTGCACTGTGCGCGCGCAGCACGACACGGTTGCGAGTCTCGGCAGTCGCGTACAACGCGCTCGGCAAGCCGCTCTCGTAGTCGATCGCGCTGCCGTCGTTGGTGCTGTTCGGGCCGTGGCTGCTGCTGCCGTCTGCGTACCGCACAAGCCCGTTGTTGGTCTCTCGGAAGCTCAGGATGCCGCCACGACCCATGATGCTCGGCTCACCGCCCGCCGCATCACGCACCAGTGCCGCCAAGTTCTTCTCCTGGGTCAGCTCCTTGAGATGGAGCATCACGCCAGTGTGGATGGCAGGGACAACAGGGAAGCCCGGCAAGGTCGGCAGCACATCGAGCGCGAGGGACAGGAGCTGCGAGACAAGCCGGCACGCGTCCAGCCGCACCGTGTTGGTCGACGCGCCGCTGCGTGAGGTGCGAATGACCGGTGTAATGAAGAGCAGGCTCACGACCGCCTGCGAAAGGCACAGGCCCACACGCTGCTGCAGGGCCGCCGCGGCCGCCGCCGTATCTGGCACGGGTGCGGAGGGGAGCGCCTCCGATGGCGCCGTGTCGGACCCGGCCATGGCGCCTGTCAAATCGCAGGAGTAGACAATGCGAATGATCAGCTCCAGCTCTGTGAGGAGCTGCGAGAAGCGCGGTCGCACCGGCTCAACGAGGGAGATGGCACGCGCCGCGTTGCTGTAGTCGAGCGCGCTCAGTGTGCGCACCGCCTGCTCCAGGTCAAGCGAGCGATCGAGGACGTCCAGGAGGGGAAGCAGTGCGTCAGGGGTCATCGTCAGTGGTGGTGCCGAGGAGGCCGGCGTGGCCCCGGCCGACGCCACAGCAGCAGAGCCGTCCCGTCCTGTCTCTGCTGCCGCTGCCTGACCCTCGGTGCCAAGCTGCTGCTTGAGGTAGTGTTCCGCAAAGACGCGGACCCGCTTCACGGGGACCACAATCTCCTCAATGAGGCGCATGGCGTTCAGGTGCAGGGGGCTGCGCTCCAGGGCCTGGGTGCGGTACATCATGTCCGTCGAGGCGTTCATAGGGGAGCTCAGAGACGCGTGGTGGCGCTCGCCCGTGTAGGCGTACAAGAGACGGCACATGGCACAGTAGAAGCCCTCGGACGAGGTCCTCAGCGCCATAGGCAGGGAGACGTCCTCCGCCTCCTCACCGACGCGGTGCACGTCGTCGTCGTCGTCGTCGTCGTTTTCAATGTGAGGGGCATCTCTCCTGCGCGCGGCGGCCGCGGCCTGCAACACACGCACACCCGCACGCACCTCCTCGGCGAGACGGCAGCGGAGCGGCAGGCTCGACGTGGAGCCCGCCGACGGCGTGGACGATGGCGTGCGCGCCGCCTGGCCGCCAGACGGTGACGCGGACGGCGACGCGGACGGTGACGACGCTGTGTCGTGGCGCGCGGACGACAGCCAGATATCGCCGGTCAGTCGCGTCACGCGGAGGACGGAGTCGTCCACACCGGGGTACGAGGGCATCTCCGCGTCCGCCTCTGCCGCCGCTGCCGCGCTGTCCGCCGGTGCACGCCGTTGCTGCCGCTGTGCCACTGTCAGCGAGGGCGGTCGACGGCGCGCCGCCACGGACATGAACGCGGGGAATGCGCCATGTGGCGGGCTCAGTTGCAGGAAGAGACGCAGCATCATGTCAGCGAACCACGAGCGGAACTCCTCATCCACACGCCCGCTGTAGTTCCGGTTGGAGTAGATGGCCGACAGCAGCGCCACCAGCACGGCGTCGTCCGCCGGGGCGAGCACCACGCGCGACGAGGGCTGCGTGTTCAAGGGCGACGCGGCGGGAAACCGCGCCGCAATCGGTAGGAGCCGAAATGTGGGCGTGTGGAGCGGGCGGATGTGGTTCGTATCGGCGTTGGTGTCCGCGTTGGGGCTTTCGCCAGTCGTGCTCGCGTTCACCCCGCCCATACGCGGAGGGGTGTGCGCGTGTGGCTTAGACTGCGTCTGCAAGGACTGATGAAGATTGGTGAACCCGAGGTTGAGCACGCTCCGCACTGCCTTGCCTACCACGTCGCTGACGGAGCCGAGGAGGTTGCTTAGGGCGCTGAGGTTGACGGACTGCACGGCCAGGGTGGTGTCCACCACCGCATCCTGCCACGTGTCTGCCTCCTCGTTCACGGCACGCTCGGTTGGACCTGCACGGCAGGGAACGGCAAAGTAGAAGAGGTACATGAGTGGGGCGGCGAGGCCCGGGGCAATGGCCTGCATCATGGACTGCGCCTCGGCCGCGAGTCCGTTGCGGTCGGAGCCGAGGCGCCGCTGAAGATCGCGCGATGAGAGAAAGCGCCCGAGCAAGAACACAAAGCTCGCGAAGCCCGCGAAGAGCGCCGTCATGTCGTCAAGCGCGGCGATGGGGGCCGCTCGCGTGGCGGCGCCGCAGAGCCACGCGGAAAACGCCGCTGGTGGCGCGTTGGACGGCGGCGTGGTGTCCGGCACGGTGCCCTGCACATTCAGGAGCGAGGTCCGGATGGCGGGGCCGAGCTTATCACGCACCGCACGGCACTCCTCGAAGAGCTGGAGCACGTCCTTCGAGATGCTCGAGAGCCACGGCGACAGGTACGTCCAGGTCGAGGCGAAGTGGAACAGGTAGAGATCGGCCTTGTCGTTCTGCGCACGCCGCGCCGCTGCGAGCGCGGTGTCGTGCGTTTCGTTTTCCTCGCCAGTGGTGGCAGCCACAGTGCACAGGCACGGCCTGCTGTTCTGCATTTCGTAGGCGTGCAGGCGCGCGGCCAGGCGCAGCGGTCCCGCCTCCGCTGGTGTGGTGGTACCGTGCGGCATGACGCGAATAGCATCGGCCCCACAGCGCACTGACTCCATGATCGCCGACAGCCACTGCGTCGTCGAGGGGAGGAAGATGTTGTGCGTCACCTGGTGAATGGTGAGGGCCTGGATGATCGCCACACACGCCATGCGCGGGGCGTGGATGCGCAGGGCGAGGGGCTCCTCCGGCAGAAACGGCGTCAGGCACGCTGCGAGGTCGTGTGCGCCGGTCGCGGTGCCCTCGGCGCTGCACAGGATGCCGGGGAGCGCGGTGCCTACCAGACGACGGGCGGACTCGGGTGTGTGCGTGGGGTACTCGGACGGCGTCGCTGGCCGCGCCAGAATATCCAGCAAGGTCTGCGCGATGCCGCGTTCCAGCAGCGCCGGCACCATATCACGCACGTTGCTGTGCACGCAGGAGGCCAGCAGTCGGAGCGCTGTGCCGGCCAGAAAGCCGTAGCGCGTCTGCTGCGCGAGCGCGAGCAGGACGGTGCAGAGATCGTGACGGCGAGGGTCCATGGAGACCACCGCACCAGGTGCCACGTCCGGCGTCGCCGGGGAGGTCTGTGCTGCCGTGTCGATGTTGTCTTTGTTGTTGTCGCCGAGGGTGTTCCTCGCGTCAGCCTCGAGCGCCTCTGCCGTCTCGCCCTCCGCGCCGGCCTCCGCTGTGCTCGGTGTGGCGGTTGTGGGAGGGCTGAGGAGCAACGTGATGGGGTTCACCGAGGCATGGTTGCCGAACTTGATGAGCGTCTTGAGCGTGCGCAGACAAAACAGCAGCGCCGCGTAGGCTGACATGCAGAGCGGTGCATCAAAGTGCGAGAGCGGTGCTGTCTGTGCGCTGAGCTCAGCCTCTGTGCGATGGTGCACCTGCGCAGCGGCCGCTGAGGCCGCCGCGTCGTCCGCGTCGTCCGTCTCTTGATCAAGAGCAGGAGCCGGCTCAGCCGAGTCAGACGGCTCAGACCACTCAGCCTCCGCGGCCACTGTGGCGGTGGTGGTCGTCGTCGTCGTTTCTGTGGCTGGCGCCGCAGCCGGTGCCGCCGAGGCGTGGACAGTCGGCAGAGACGTCAGAAAGTGTCGCATCACGGTCACCGTCGCCGGTGCCAGGCCCGCGCGCACGGCGGCCGGCAACACGTCGCGCCGATGGGTGCACATGAGCGTCTTGAGGATGAGCACGGGGTAGTAGTCGGGGTACTTCTGCAAAGTGCCGACGAGCTGCGGCACAATCAGCTGGCACGCGCGCGCCGCTTCAAGGCTCACCATGTGTGTGATGTGGTGGTCAATGAGGAGCTGGTACTGCCAGAACTCGCGATACCGCGTGAAGCTGCTGCGGGCGAAGCGCGGGTTCGACGGCACGGTGGAGTGGATCGTGGACCAAATGCCGGTCGCACCTGTCTCGCCCAGCGCAGCGCGCAGAGAGGACGTCGTGCTGCTTGTGGTCTTGTTCACCGTTTGGTAGAAGATGGAGACGTCTGCAATGGCGCCGACCAGCTCGCCGTACAGCTCCGTCAGCTCACCGCGGAGCTGGCG
Organism: Wallacemonas sp. Wsd; assembly: GCA_030849645.1. Classification (NCBI taxonomy): domain Eukaryota; phylum Euglenozoa; class Kinetoplastea; order Trypanosomatida; family Trypanosomatidae; genus Wallacemonas; species Wallacemonas sp. Wsd. The sequence continues at coordinate 89,689 of JASANQ010001301.1, read as the reverse complement.
CAGCTCCTGCAGGGCGGCGCGGTCCTCGGCCGGCCAGTCGCGCAACACGTGGCCTGCCTCGTCCGCCTTCACGTCCTCGTTGGCGGCGACGAGCATATCGACCAAGGCCGAGGCGGCCGCGGCGCCGTACTGGCCACACGCAGTTTGTGCCGAGAGCAACTCCTCGGAGGACGTCACCTGCGCTGTTGCGTGACGAGACGGCGGCGCACTGCTGCTGCTGGTGGTGGTGCCGGTGGCGGGTGAGGCGTCCGCCGATTGCAGCCACGGTGCGCGGTCGGCCAAGATTTGCGCGGCGAGCGGCTCCACTTCGGCAAGGTGCCGAAAGAAGGGCATCGCCGGACTCGAGGCCAGCTCGTCCATCGTCTCCGTGTTGAGCAACAGCGAAGCCAGCACACGGCAGCGTGCCCACCAGAGGCAGCTTCCGGCATCGCCGACGTCACGGCGCATGCTCGCGAGCACCACCTCCAGCACCTGCTTCGTCTGCTGCGCGGCCTCCGAGGTCGCCTCGCTGGCGGTGGCACTGGCGGCGGTGGTGCGCGTGCTGGACGACGGCAGCGCCGTACCGAGGCGTGGGTCAACATGGCTGGTGCGTCGGCTGGTGAAGCGGCGGGGACTGGCGGGAATCGTGTCCTCGGGCAAGAGAAAGGCCGGGTGCAGCGGGTTGCCTTGAAAGCGGGACGGTGGAGCGGTAGGGCGGGCCGCGGTGCCTGCGCTCGCGTGTGTCGCCTCCGCGGCGGCGGCGGCGGCGGCTTCTTCTTCGTTTTCTGCCTGCGCGTGTGGTGGGCGACGGCGCGCGCGCAGAGCCTGCTGCTTCTGCACGAACACGGCCTTGAGGGCCAGGTACTCCTGCCAGCGGGCGTCCAAGATCTCGCCAAAGGTCACCGAGGACCCCCAGCCGTAGGCCACCGCGTGCAGAGTGGGCATGTTCTTCGCCAAGTTCCGCGGAGAGATCGGGAGAAGGTTGATCAGGAAGCTCAGATAGAGCACGGCAGGGTCACCGGACATCATCACGCGCTCTGAGCAGTACATGACCGGCGCGAAGCTCGGGCGAACAGCACGGTACGGCGCCGCCAGGGCGACGAATGTGGCCAGCATGCTGCGCATCTCCAGCAGCCAATTCTCGGGCAGCAGCGTGCGGACATCCGGCCGCGTCGTCGCCGCTGCCGATGACATAGGGTCCTCCTCCTCCTCATTGGTCGCCGTGGGCGCCTCCTCGGGGGAGGATTGCGCGTAGGTCTCCGTCACCGTCTGCAGCGCGGGCTTCGCGTAGTCGGCCCACCAGTCCATGGCGGCATCACGGATGCTGTTGACCATGGACATCACGGGCAGTTGCTCCACATTGTCGAACCACACCGGGTCATCGAGCAGCGCGGCAAAGACTTGGCCAAGTTTCTCCGACGGCACGCGCGTGCGGCTGCTGAAGAGCATGTTGTAGTAGAGCACGGTCTCGCTCCTCACCACCGGTGGCACGACCGCGTTCGGCTCGACGGGGTCAGAGCTGGTGCGGCGAAGACTCGCCTCGTCCCAATCCTGGCGCATCGGCATGCCCCACTCCTCCTCGGCACTGAAACCGCGAACCACGCCTGCACGTCCGGCCACACCGCGCGTGAGCAAAAACGAAAGACGCTCGTCCACCTCACCGCGCAGACCGCTCAGTTGCTGGAGGATCTCGTCCACCACCATAAAGTTAGAGGCCGGATCGACGAAATGGCGGTGCATGGCTGATACTGTGTGTTTGCACTTTTTTTTCCTTTTCCTTTTCCTTTTTCTTTTTCTTTCGTTTGTGTGTGTGTGTGTGGATTGTGGATGTGCTTTTTTTTTTACCTTTTGTTTCGCGTTGGCAGTTTACCAGCGTGGCGGGGAGTGACGATGTTTTCTGTGTTGTTGTGGTTGTGGTTTGGTATTGAGAAGGTTAAATAATGAAGGCAGGAAAACAAGGGGAAAATGGCACTAGCAAAACTGCGAAAGAACGAGGAAAAAGAAAAAACAAAGAAGGCAGTAGAGTGCTTGATAACGGGAGGAGCTGCAGATGTGAGCACTTCCGGAGGTGGGATACACAAGATCGGAGAAAAGAAGAAACCAGAAAAAAAAAGAGGGGAAAAAACAGGAGCAACTGAGCTATCGACAAAATCAAACACAACTGTCCACTAATCAACAACCAAGAGGACTTTCTTCGGACAAAAAAATCAAAAATGCTTGTAGCACAGTAAAAAAAAAAAAAGGGATAGGTGACGCGGACTGAGTGAAGTAACTTGATGTTCTTTAAACTACCTGCTCACCCACTTGTGCAGCCTCTGTCGGAGTAGCGCTTTTTCACCGATAAAGGCAAAAGAAAGCAGAGGCCTTCTTTTTTGTGTGTGAAAAAGGGAACAGCTGGCTCGCAGCGCTGAGCAGATTGCGTTTTTTCTGTTTGAGCTGCTTTTCTTTTTTTTCTCGTTTCTCACTCTCACCAGTCGACTCGACACCTTTCAACGAAGCTGCTTTTGTTGTTGTTGTTGTTTTGCTGCTTGTGGGTTGCTCTTGTGCTTGGGTGTCGGCGTCGCTCTGTTAGAACAAGTGAATATGCCACCAGGCTCCTTCTTTTTGTTGTTTTTCTGAAGGAGCTGTTTCTGTGCTCTTTCGGAGAAAATATATATACGTGGTTTGCGACCAGAGAGAAAAGAGAGAGAAAAGCAATATTTATCTGGAAACAAGATATTAAGAAAAAGAAACTAAAACTGAAAAAAAATGTGTGCGTGTCAGCGACGTTCACCTTTTACTTCGCCCCACGCGTAGATTTTGTGCGGTTTGTTTTTGTAGCTAAGTCGGTATTTCTGCATGGATGGTAGTGCGGTGCAGCGGTGGTGGTGTCAAATAGAAGGAGGCAGTAAACGAGGAGGTGAGTGAGTGAGTGGAGACATGAAAAGAAGAGGGAGAACAAAATTAGACGCATGCACATAGGTTGACTCGAAATCACTTTGAACAGTCACGCGCAAGCCATTGCGTAGAGTTGGAGCAGGCGAGAGTGCGGCCTAAGACATCCGGCTGTCGAAGACTGCAACCTCGACACACATACCAGAAGAGAAAAAAGTGGTGCAAACGGAGAAGAAAGAAAAGAGGCGAACACAGTTATTGGCCGCATGGCACATCGCAGTGCACTCGCCCTAAACATGAGTGTCTCCCCTTTTTCATTGATGTGTGCTCCGTGTTGTTTCAACTGTTGTTGTTGTTGTTGTGCGGTTTGAATAGCTTCTTAACAGATACAATGCACACTACCGCCATCAAGAACAAGAACAAGGCAGAAGGACAAGAAACAAGGACCTCTCCTTCTCAACACTCACAAGCGCGCACGTACGCACAGATAGTCGCACGCATGTATACACGTTCACACGAACGGTCACACGTCACTGCTATTCTGGGTTTTCTTATTCTGGCGTTTGGTGTTGCGCTCTTGTTTTTTTTTCTTTCAAATCACGTCACCTCTGGATTCTCCTGTGCGTGTTTGTGTGTGTGTGCGTGTGCGTGTGCGCATGTGATCATGTTTACTTTCTGTCCTCTTTTTCTTTTCTTCTCTTTTTCTTTTTTTTTTTTACTTACGCACAGCCTTGTTCTTGCCGGCCTCCTCGCGGCGCATCAGCTCCTCAATGGACTGCTCAAGGTACTGCCTCTGTGGGTTTTCGAGGTGGTCCTCAAAGTCGCAGAGACGGTACGTGGCCAGGACCTCGAGGGCGTTCGTCAGCAGCTCCATGCCGGCCTGCGCATCCAGAGGCTCGGTCACGAGCGTATCGGAGTTCCAGCGACCAAAGGTCAGCTTCACCGAGCCCTGCGCGGGCCGGGGGATCGGCGCGCTGCAGATGTCCTCCTTGCCGTCAAAGAACAGCGGTGTGACGGCCATGTCGCCGGTCGCGGCCTCATTGTCGATGAACCACAGCAGGAGCGGCGAGGACGAGCTCGTCACCTCGTTGCTGCTAGAGGCGAGGCGCGTGCGCAGCCAGTTCAGGAGCGGCAGGGTGAGCTCCTTGGAGATGGCGTGGTCGTCAAGACGCTCGTTGGCCACGTAGAGACCGAGCACGGTCACGCCGGCCGCCTTGGCGGAGAACTGCACGTGAGCCAGGGCCACTTCCAGCATCGGGTGCGGCGCCGTCATGGCTTCCGCGTGGAAAAGAGGCACGGTGTCCATCACGTAGCAGCTGCCGCGCTCGCCTGAGGACAAGCGCTTGCCCACTAAAAGGCCCATCACAGGCTGGGAAGGGTACTTGAACGCGTGCAGGAAAACCTTGGCGTACGCGCCGGGCGCCGCCACGACGGCGGAGGAGTTGCTCATGATTGACTTGAAGTGAGAATGTCACGTGACACAAGTGTGGATGGGCTCGCGAGGGTGGCTCCGTTGCTGTATGTATTCTCTCTTCCTATTTTCCTCGTTTGGTGTGTTTGGTAGTGTGTATATGGTGGTGAACAAAAAACAACCACAAAGAAGTGCAGTGCGAGGTGAAGGAAGGGAAAGGTGCAACGATGAAAGATGAAAGATGAAAGATGAGAGAGTAGGGAAGGTCTCGCGGCTTTGCCTTTTGTTCGTGTTCCGTTGTGTACTTTGCTCCTTGTTTGGCTGCAAGGTGGTTGATGATGCTTGTTTGTTTGTATTCGTTTATTTTGATGTCAAATAGGTGTGTTTGTTGTGGTGCAGAGAGTTACAAGTGGTGCTTCCTGCTCGTCGGTGCCGTCAGCTGCGACTCCGCCTGGAGTTGCTCGACAACGTGTCCCAGTGCCTCGCCGCAGCCGTACGCAAACGCGGAGAAGTAGAAGTGGCTGTAGCCGCCCTCTATCAGCTGGCGGCAGACATCGAGCGTGAATGTCTCCATCCCACTCTGAAAGCGCCCCTCCGCCTGCTCCTTCTGCAGGTGAATCGCCTCCGCGGCCTTGGCCAACGCCTCGGCATTGTTTGCGTCGGCGGCCGTGGTCGCCGCCTCCCATGCCGTAAGGGCGTCTGCAAGGTCATCCTTGTACGTCTGGAGCAGCGCCTGCATGCCGGGAGTCGCAGTGCGCACGCAGAGCTGAAGTGCCGTCCGGGTAAAGTCCTCGCCGCGCTGTGGAGACAAGACACCGGGCAGCACCACCACGTCGATCGTCGCCTCACCTGCCGCCGCCGTGTTCGGGGAGAGACGCGTCCACGCTTCACGGAAGTGCCGGCGCACGAGTTCTGCGTACGCCAGGAACACCTGCGGGTCCAAGATGGTCTGCGTCACGACGACAGGCACGCGGTGCGCGCGTGTGTCCGTCTTGTCGGCGCCGAGGGTCATGGGGATCAGCTTCTCCGTCACCAGCTCGCGCACCTCGGCCTCGAGTGCGGCGGGGGCGAGGTACGCCGGTACTGTGCCCAGCTGCAAAGCCACGACCGTCCGCCGCATGAGCTTGCGCACGGCCTCAGCCACATCGGCACCGCTCACCTGACCGGCCTGCGCGCTGTGGAAAGGCACGGCCGTCGTTCGCAGAACCTCGTCGAGCATCGACAAGAAGCCGTAGCTACGCTCGATAAGTGCGTCGCGTGCAAGGGGGGTTTCGGTGGTCGCCTCGGCCTCCGTGCAGGTCCAGCAGCGGTGCAGCATGTGCCCCTCAGGGAACCCAGGCACGAGCATCGTCACCGGGGTCTCCTCAGCGCTGTCGGTTGGCGAGAAAGTGGTCGCCACGTCGAGTGCAGCGTGCAGCAGCGATGGCCCATCTCCAAAGGCGCCATAAGGGGATGCCTTCGCCGGTGCGGTGGTTGCCTTCGTCGTCGAAGCAAGAGAACGGGTGGTCTGCCACTGCTGACGTGTGAAGCCCCCATCGGCACCACGCATCGTCAAGAGGCCGGCACGCTCTGGTGTCACCCAGCTCAGTTCGGTCGCTGTCGATGTGGTGTCCGCGGCCGTCGCTCGGCCCAGATAGTCCGTCAACAGACGGTGAAGGCCTTCGCGGCTGAGCCCCTTCTCCTCCGGGGAGGCGGGCATCGTGCCGGCAATCGTCAGCACCACCGCCGCGCCGTGATTCACCGAATCAGCATCCACGGCGCGCACGATCTTGGCAATGGCATCCTGCGTTGGTGAGAGGTGATCGGGGTCAGCGCCCAGGTACGGTGTGCGGCTTGTGACGGTCATGAAGGTCAGTGGTTGCACGTGGTGCACGAGCGAGGCAATGTGCGCGTCGAAGCGGGCCTGTGCTGCTGGCACCGGTGGTGGGACGACCACGCAGCTGAAGGACAGCGGACGGCGCTCGGAGGGCGGGGCGGAGATGGGACGCTGAGACACAAGCAACCGCTTCCACAGCGGTGCGCAACTGCCTGGTCGTTGGCTTTCCAGTGGCATGTGTAGCAGCGATGAAATAGCAATCAGTAAATCAGTGGTGATACTTTTTTGGTGGTTGCCTTTCTGCACAATCAAGGGGGGTGAGGGAAAGGATGAGAAAAAAAAAAGAAGACACGACGGCCGATTTGAAGGCAGGAGAGTTGTCGGGTCACAAAAGAGTGAAGTGAGGAGATGAAGAGAGTGTGTATTGATACGGTTTCTTTTTTTAGTTTCTCATCAAGCGGCCGCAAGTCACGGCACAATAAACCGTCTGAAAAGTCTGTGCATTTAGGCGGCGTGGATGCTTCACGCCTTGTAGCACTGGCACCCGCTCAGAAGGCGCGCGAGAGAGAGAGAGAGAGAGAGAGAGAATGCACGACTGTGGCGGTGAGATCGTCCCTGCTGGAGCTATTCAGACACAGCGCGCTCGCCTCTTCGTGTGAACGCAATGCAAACCGCACGGTCTCTAATCAAAGACAGGGTTTTGTTTTTGTTTTACGTGAACGTTCTCTTGTTGTTTCAAATCAGAATGTGCAAGCAGCACGTGCAGCAAGTAGCTAGGTACATCAGCACTCTATTGACTGCGTAAGGCAAACGCACATGGACAGGTAGAGGAGAGGGAAAAAAAAAAAGGGGAGGGGCAGGGAGAGCCAACGCGAGAGACCCGTGTTGAAAACAGGCCTCGCCCGCTCAAGCATATACATGGGGTCTTTTTCTTCGCCCCTCCTTCCTTCCCTCTTGGTGCATCCAGGAGAGCGCGATTGTTTCACTCACCGTCCTCGCCACTCGCTCGCGTCGTGGGCTCTCTGGGCCGTCTTATGCACGAAATGTCAACCGAGCCGTATTCAAGACGCTGGTGTCGCCCGAGGTGAACATCTCATGCGCACCCGCCACGTTGTAGTCCTGCGCCGTCAGGGTCACAAAGTCCACCTGGCGCAGCTTCACGCGTCGGTTGGGGTGGCGCAGCAGCTTCGCAATGAGCGTCGGCCAGTACTTCTCGCCGTCCTGCTCGGACAGAGGGTTGCCGTGCAGCGTGAGCGAGTGCAGAAAGGGAAGAGGGCAGATCTTCGTGTCCACCTGTCGCCAGTCCGAGAGACGGTTCGCGTGGAGCTGAAGACGCTGAAGGGGGAGCAGCGCCAGGTCATCGGGCAAGGTGGTAATCGCGTTGTCGCTGAGATCGAGCGAGTGCAACGTGAGCAGCGTGTTCGCCACCAGCCCCCTCAGTGTCGGCACGAGGGCATCCAGAGAGCCGGAGAGCTTGCAGCTGGCGATGCGCACGCTGGCGGCGTCGTAGGTGATGCGGGACGGGTCGGCCAGGTACGCGTCGAGAGGGTCGTTAGTCTGGTCGCGCTGGTACTGGTTCAAAAAGCCGAAGCGGTTGCGATTGTTGGTCTCAAACTCGTAGGCCTCCTCGTCGCCGCGCTTGTTCTTGGCCTTGATCAGCTGCTTCGTCGGTGCCTGCCCGCGCTGAGTGGGGTCGTTGGCCTCATTCAGGTACACACCGTGCGCGAGGTGCGGGTCCGTCTCCGGCCGCAGCGCGCGCGCCACGTGCCGTTTGCCCGTCACCGGCGTCATCTTCACCAAGTCCACCGGGCTGCTGAGCTCGCAGAAGGAGAAGTCCAGCAACGGCCAGGCCGCGTTGACGGCGTTGACGCGCGTGCGGTTGGCGCCGTATAGGTCGAGCACCTCCTGCCGCACCTTCTCCGCCCGCTGGGTCGCGCTCAGGTGCTGCTGGCAAAACGGGGGGCTGCGCAGGAGCTCTGGCAGCGGCACGATGGATCGCTGGATTGTCACGACCGCCCCATCCAGCACAAAGTAGTGATCGACGAAGCGCAGGCTCTCGCGTCCCCAGTGTACGGTCAATCGACTCAATCGCTGGTTGCGTGGCGTGTACTGACGACCGAGCCGCGCGAAGAACTCGGCCGGCGTGGTCGGTGACGGCGGTGGGCGGACGACCTCACTGTCCTGCAGGATGCCCTTGAGCGGCTCCAGCTGCGTGTGCGTCTCCGCAATGTACGTGCCGCGAGAGAGCCAGTGCAGGAGGAGGCAGAAGCGCTCGTTGACCAAGTTGCGGCCCTCGGTGACGTCCACCTCCTTCGCGTACTGCGAGGCGCAGATCCGCTCCAGTGCAGCCGGGGATTCGAGCTCGTCCGCGGTCAGCGTGCCGTTCAGCGTGACGGCGGCCGCCGCATTGGCGGGTTCAGTCTCCGCCGTGCCAGCAGGAGCGCCACCAGCAGCCGCAGCAGCAGCGGTTGTGGTGATGGCGGCCGGACCTTTCCGGTTGTTGTCGGCCGCCGCCGCCGCCGCTGCAGAGGCCTCCGCCTGCTCGGCGAGCTTGCTGATGACGTCGAAGTAAAACGAAACGCCTGCCGGGTCGCGCGAGTACGTGGCGGGCTTGGCCGCACGGGTATTGCTGCTGTTGTTGTTGTGCTTGGCTGCCGTGGTGGTCGAGCGCTTCTGGCTCTTGGAGCGGCTCCGTGTGGTACTCTTGCCGGCCTTGTCCGTGCTGCTGAGTCCGCGTGCGGCATCCTGCGCGGCCGCGGCGTCAGCGCCATTGCCCGCTATTGTGCCGCGACCGGTCGCACCGCCGGCGCGCTCCTGTGCGGCCTGCACGGCCTCGTAGCGCGCCCGCTGCTGCTTCCAGTAGGCGGCGCTCTCCTCCAGGAGCTGCTGTTTGCGACGACGATCGCCAACGGGGCGGCCGGCGCGCTCGAGGTTAGTGGTCTCGCAAATGGCCATGACGCCCGCGTCGGAGGAGGCGAGGTCCGGGTAGGGGAAGTGGGACACCAACAGCACGTCGGGTGCGAGAAGATCGTAGAGCAGACCGCTGTCCTGGCCCTCAATGGCGCGCACGACGGCCTTGTTCAGCTTTTCTAGTTGCTCGTACTCCATAGCTGCGTTTCACACTGCAGGTACCGCTTCTTTTTCTTTTCTTTCAAGTGTGTTTTGTACTTGTGTTTCCTGCTCGTCAACACTTCTGTCGATGCCGTCGTTTGAGTGAATCCTTTCTTGTACAGTATGTACATATGTGTATGTGTGTATGTGTGTGTTCAGATATAGGCGCGGAAGGGTGAGAGCAAAGAGGGAGAATTGAAACTAGTACTATAATAGCAGAAGAGAGGGGCTCAGGGAAGCCGAAAGACGCAAGACCTGTCTGACTCAACACTTCTCTTTTGAAAAGAAAAGCTAAGGCGAGGTTCACATATCGCACACTGCCGAAACACGAAAGATGTCGAGCTCCACAGAGTTCACGATTTGGTCAAGGTCCTTGCCTCGACCGCCTTTCTGGGGGTATCGGTCATCGACGGGCAGCTTCACTGCGGAAACGATCCTAGTTGTCGGCCAGTCAGCCGTGTCAACTTGTGTTTTCGTTCGATCGAGTGTTTGCACTTGATTCAGGTTTTTCTTTTTTGAGAACAAAGGAAGATGCGCGAAGCACGCAATGCTGGGGGGGGGGGGGGGGGGGGGCGCCGCAAGACACTTTCTCAAAAGATGGAACAACAACAGAGGAAAAAAAGGGGTGTCAACGACCAGGACAACAGAACGAACACTTCTGTGGTGATACAAGAAGAACAATTGTAAAATCAAAAGGGTGAGTTCAAAACGGTGGAAAAGGGGAAAAAGAAAAAGAGTGCCATTCATGCAAGACAGGTAGGAAAAAAGGGCTTTGTAGAGATGAAAGATACATCTTCATGTATTTCTTTTTTTTGTTCTCCTTTTGTGGTGATTCTTTCCCGCACACCCTACACTGTGTGTGTTCTTTCTGTTGTTATTGCAGTTGTTGCTTTCTCTGTGGTTTCTTTTTTAATATTATTACATCTTGGTTCCATTTTAAAGAAGAGAAGAGAAGAAGAGACGGCGAAGAGAGATCATGTCACTGGTATCACGAAACGACATGCATGCGTCGTTTCAGTCTGTACATCAAACGCAGCCTTGAGAAAGAAGGAAAAGAGGGGGGAAAAAAAGTGGCACTGAAGAAAGAGAAAAGCTGTTGATCTTAATCTAACAGTGGCTTATTTGGTTGCGACTGGCCATCGTTGTACCAGCGTTTGCGCAAATGGTAGTTTCTGCATTCTTTGGCGATATCACCTGTGATGGAATCTTAGCTTTGTGTGTATGTGTGTGTGTGTCTTTTTCCTCCGTCGCTGCGTCTGTGTGTGGGTGGGTGGGGGTGCCGTTTTTCGCTCTCCGACATATCGATTTCATTTATTTCGTTTCTGTTTTTAAATTGTGGTTTTTCCCTTGACATGTCCCGTGCAGGCGACGCAACAGCAGTACCAGGACCGACAAGAGCCGAGTGAAAACAGAAGAGCTGGGGGAGAAATAAGCACGATGCGGTGCGAAATAAACGATCTTTTTTGCGATACATAAACAGATGATCGAAAAGGGCAACGGAGGGGGCGGCGGGGAGGAAGAGGAATAAGTAAGCAAGCAACCTGCTTCACAACAAGAACGCAAAAGAAAAGAAAGTTTCTCTCCTTCCTGCGTGTTTGTTTCACTTACTCTCACTCTTTGCATGTCTCGCTCACAGTTGCTGATTAAATTTGCAAGAGTGCGCGGATCTCGTCGCCGTTCTTGTACTTGGCTTCAAGTGCGGCAAGCTGCTTCTGGCTCCTGCGCACTCCGTCCTTCTGCGCGTCGACCGCGCTCATCTCCTCGCTGATAAGCTGGCGGTGCTTCTCGAGGTGATTGGCCTCGTGCTGGAGGCCTACATAGCGCGCTGCCAGATGCGGGTGCGTCATCATCACATTGGTGACCTCACCAGCGTCCTCCGCGTAGCTGCCGTCGGCCTCCTCCGGGTAGAGCGCGAGGGCACGAGCCGCGGTGCCAGGGGTCGCGTAGCCGCGCTTGTTGCTGTTGCGGTTGTGGGAGTTGTTGAGAGTATTCCCAGGAGACACGCTGCGGAACACATCGACGCCGTCGTCTGCCTCGCCGTCGGCCGTCGACGTGATGGTGGCGGTGATGCCTGTGGGAGGAATCGCCTCGATGCGAGCGGTCGTGCGGCTCTCGTTGTTGGCGACCACACGCGCCATGAGACGCTCGAGGTAGGGCTCCACCTCGGCACGGCGATCGCCCTCGAGCTTCACCATGTACTCCACATACGCCTTGGCCTCCTCCGCCTCCTCCTTGACCTGCTCCAGCCGGCGCTCGGTGCCCTCCACGTTGGGGTCCATCGCCTCCGGGGCGAGGCTCAGGTTGTGGCTGAGCGTGCGCTCTGTGAGTCGCATGCGATCGAGCTGCACGCTGCGCTTCGCGCGGGCCTCTTCGGCGGCGTAGGTGAACAGCTCGTAGCGGCGCACATACTCCTCCGACTCCCTCGCCGCGAGCTGCTCGTGCTCGTCCTCGGCCTCGTTGATGTCCATGAGCAGCTTGGGCACGTAGGCCTCGACGTAGGCCGTGAACAGGTCCGTGGCGCGCATCCAGCGGTGGACCGTGTCGTGGCACTGCAGCTGGCGCTCGAGCTCCTCCTGCTGCGCCTTCAGTACCTGCTCCATCGCGGCACACTCGCGACCGCGAATCTCGCGGCGGGACAGGCGGTCCTTGGCCAGCTTGTCCTTCTTCTCCGCGAGCGTGTGGAGCTGCTGCAGCAGCGCGCGGAGCTGGTTCCACGTCTCCTTCTCCTCGCGATCAATCTCGAGCATCATGCCGCGGGTCTTGGCTTCCTCGCGGTGCTCTGTTTCCTCCATGTCCACCAGCGACGCGCGCGCTGCCTCGGCGCCGTCCTGCAGTGCGTGCATGTCGTGGGTCAGCTTGGGCAGGAACGGCGCGACGTGCGCGTGGAAGGTCTCGCGGGCCTCCTGGGCGTCCTTGAGGAGCTGCGTGATGTCGATGCGGTAGTCGCGGACGTCGTCGGCGTGCTGCGCGACGACAGCCATGCGAGCCTTGTTGAGCAGCAGCAGGTCGTTGGAGTAGTCGGCCTGCGCGTGCAGGTTGCCGAGCGCCACGCCGGGCTGCCGTTCGTCAATCGCGCGCTCCTTCTGCACGCGCGCCGTTTCGACCCGCTCCTCCATCTTGTCGAGCGGGTCCTGCGACTTGCGGAGCTCGAGCAGCGCGTACTCACCGGGGTTATAGTGGTGACGCTCGTGCAGGGCAATGGCGGTCGTGCTGGGGAGGATAAGCTCCATCTTGGCGAACGCATCGAGTGGCAAGAGCGCACGGTGGTGATCGTCGAGGGAGTGCGACAGCAGCGCCTTGGCGTTGAGCAGGTTGTCCAGCGCACGCTGCACGCCCTCGAGTGACATGGGCGGGAGCGACTCGACGGCAAGCAGCTCGTCGCGTGTTGTCTGCAGCGCATGCCGGGCAGCCAGCTCATCACGGGTAAGGGCAGGGACGTCTGTGCAACGGTACATCTCGTAGTACGACTTGACCGCCTCCGTCGCGCTGAAGTTCGTCAGCGCGCAGTCCTTCGGGTAGCCGTCCATGAGGTTCTGCAGCTTCGTCAGGCGGGTGATCCAGTCCGAGAGGAGCTGCTCGACCTCGCCGCGGAGCTGTGCGTTGAGGGCGTTCTGCTGAGAGGTGTGGTAGTGCGTGGACGCATTCAGCTCAATGGGATTCGCGAGCGGCGCGAGGGTCAGCGGCTCCGCGGCGGTGTCCTGTGAGGTGCGCTTCGCGGCGCTGCTGGGCTTCTGAGGGCGGAGCGCGACCAAGGTCTGCGCCGGGGCCGCGGGCTCCGCGCTCGGCTCGAGCCCGTCGTGCGCGTTGTGCTGCGTGAGGAAGCCCGGGGCCGCGTCGTGGCCGTCGCGCGCCGGCATGACGCCGGTGTTCGTGGCCGCAGCCGGGACGTCCTGCAGCGCGGGCAGACGCCGACCTGCCGTGCTGGAGAGCGGGCGCGAACGACCCGCCATCGCCGCGGTCCCATTGGCCGAGCTCACGCGCGCGGAGACGCTCACCACCGCCGGTGCGGCCGCCCCGGGCACGGTGCCACTGTACTTGGGCGACGAGACGGGGTCATCGTAGCCGACGCGCGCGGTGAGGAACTGCAGGGCATCGGCGGACTTGGTGACGTCGGGACCCGCGGCAGGGGCGGCCTCGCGGTCCGCAGAGCGGTAGCCGCCGAGGGTGATGGGGTTCGCGTACGGACGCCGCTCAGCGTAGTCGTAGGACATGGCTAGGCTTGGCTTGGCTTGGCTTGGGAGGGGGAAGGGGGACTGGTGGCGAGCAGTGTGGGGAGAAAAGTGCAACGAGGTGCGTCTGTCTGCGTATGCGCAGTTTGTGAAAGCTAAGGGCAGGAAGGGGGAGGGGTTGTTTCTTTGATTTTATATACACGGTGACTTGTTGAGGAAACTCAATTCGGTGACTAGCGGTAGTGGAAAGGAGAGAAGGAGTGAGATTCAATACGAGGATGGAGTCACGGTTGGTGTGGAGGAGGGCGGCGAAGCATAGGCGTGGGGATCAGAAGATATTCAACCTCTGCAATCCATGCAGTTGTGGAACATGTCACACACGTGCGGAGAATTGAAAAAAAAAAGTAGAAGGTGCTGAGGCGAAGTGATTGTCATCGCTTAACTATATTTGACAGAATTAAAACGCGTCTAGACTCGATGCGTTTTGAATCCGAAGAGACGGAGGCTTTCAGGTGTCCGTGCGCTATTAGCGTTCCTTCGCACACGGTGTGGGTTCTTCTGGCGTTGTTGTTGGTGGTGGTTTTGCTTTGCTACGTGTGCGTGTGTATGTGTGTCTTCGCTCAACAGGTTGTTGTACATGTAAATGTCACTCAATTCGTGTGACGACGATGGACTGAGCAAAGAGAGAACAAGACACGCAGTGCATGCGTGTGTGTATTTGTACTATGTGCATTGAACTTGGGTGTTGATGTGGAGATCTCTCTTTTCGAACTTTTTTTTTTACGTGTGACATGAGGTCAATTTCCTCATTTATGCCGCACCGCTTGCCTTGGAGGTACTCGCCAGACGCGTCAGTGCCTGGCGCTCCTCAATCTCCTTTTCCAAACGCTGAATGACAAGCTCGCCGAGCTTCGTGCCGGACAGCGAGAGCGTCTTGAGATGGTGGTTGCCACGCACCAGCTTCGTCAGGTCGCGCGTCGCGGGCAGCGTGATGCGCGGGTTGTTGTCAAGGTGGACCACGTCCACGCTCGGGTGCTTCAGCAGCGCGGCGCTGATGTGCGCCACGTCGGTGTTGTCCAGCGACATGTCGACCATGTACACCGAGCGCAGGCGCGGCAGGTACTCGATGAGGTTCAGCACCGCTACCACGCCGTTGTGACCGAGGTAGTTGGAGGTCAAGTCGAGTTCCTCCACGCTGGCGGTCAGGCCCGCGTCGGTCGGCAGCTTGCGGAGCAGATAGCTGTTCGGCTTGCACTGCTGCAGCTCGCAGCACCGCGTGTACACATCGCGCAACGACGATCCGTGGAAGACAGCGTCGCCGCGGTCGTCGGCCAGCGCCGCGCGAATGATCTCGTCCTGCGAGGCTTTCCGGGCCCTCTCCGCTGCACTGTCCGCCCGCGCACGCTTGTTGGCGGGGCTACCCACCTCCGCGCTGAAGCTGACCGACGGATCGTGCGAGCCCGAGTCCTGACCACCACCACTGCCCACACCGCCGCCGAGGCGCGACGCGCTGTTGCTTCCACCGCTGCCTCGCGACTCCCGCGGACCGGCAGCGGCGCCGTCGACGTCCTCGCCGTCCTCGCCGTCCTCGGCAGTGACCACGCTCACTCGCTTCGTGCGGCTCGTGGTGACGCGCAGTCCTGCCGCCGCCGCTGCCGCCGCTGCCGCCTGCGCGTCGCCGGCCGGGTGCGTCTGCAGCGGCGGCACATCGGCGAAGGGATCGGCATCGGCGGCCGCTCTGGCGCTGGTCGTCGCGTTCGTGTTCGTGGTCATGGTCGGAGCGGGCAGTTGACCGTCGAGGTCATCAGCGGCCGCGCGGAGGTGTGGAATGCTCGAGACGGACACAAGAGACATGTTGTGCGGCGACGGCGAGACCTCCCCGGTGGGGGCGACGGCCTTGTGCAGGGCCGCTCCATCGGCAGGAGCAGGCCCCTCCCCGCCCTCGCTGCCCATGTCCTCGTTCTCATCGCCCGAGCCAATCGGACCAGCGCTGCCGTCGCTCTCCTCCTCGTGCGCCTCGGCCTTCATGTCGGTGCTCGGCCGTTGTGCACTGCGACCGCGGTCCTCCGCACCGGCTCCGCCGTCTTCAACGGGCACGCGCATCACCAGCGTCGGGCCCTCCACGCGGCCATCGTTGCTCTGACGCAACAGCGCGACGTGCTGCTCGAGCATCGCGCGCACCGCCGGCGACAGCTCCGTGTTCAGCGGCGACGACACCGTCGAGGACGTCGGCGAGTCAACAATGCCGGAGGAGGTCGTGGCGGCCGGACGCGCATCGATGAGCAGGCCGTCCATGAGAGCCGCACTGGCCTGCTTGGTGGCTGCCGCGGTGGCGGCGGCGTAGCCCCTGGCGTATGTGCGCGGCAGGTCAGGCTCCAGCAGCCGTGTGTTGGGGATGTGGTGGCGGTCCTTGATCGCGCCGTCCACGGCGCGCGTCACCACTGCGTGTGACTGGCTCGCCAATGACGGTGGTGGTGGTGGTGGCGCCCCTGTCTGTGCGGGCATCCCGTTCACAGGATGGTACACGATGCTGGCGAGGAGCTGCTGAAAGAGGTAGAGGTGCGTGTCAAAGGCCCCGCCGCCCAATCGAGTCAGGTAGAGCACGGTCACACCGCGATTGTCGACCAGCGTGGAGACGTTCATGTCCTTCGCGAGGCCTTGGAGAGGCTCGTAGGTGAAGGTGGTGATGCGGCTCCGGCCAACACGGCCGCCGACGGGCACCGTCGTCGGCTGGCCGACGCTCTTGGCGTCCGTGAACACCTCCATGAGGCGGTTCGTCTTGAGGCGGCTGTACTCCTCAATGGAGATGACGCGCGGGTAGCCCATACGGGCGACATCCTCGACATCGAGGCAGAGCACGACCTGACTCACCTTGAAGCGCGGCATGCCGGAGAGCTCGGCGATGGCGGTGTCGTCAATGAGCTTCTCGTACACGTTGACCTCGATGGTCATGCAGGCAATGGAGCCGACGCCGACAGTTTTGGCGGGGGAGAAGTCCGGCCGCATGCGCATCGGATGCATCGGCAGGGTGAAGGAGATGGACGCGTCGCGGTCCACGTAGCGCAGCTCACCGTACCGCTCCTGCTGCTCGGTGAGCACAATGGACGTGACCTCGTGGTACTGCACCTCCGCGTCGAGCTGCAACTTGAGCGAGGTGGCGGCCACGTTCGACGTCGTCGCCGCGCCACATGCCACGGCGGTGGGACCGGCGTTGGAGGTGAAGGCGGGCAAAAACAGCCGCGCCAGGTACCCCTCGAGCTCCTCCTCCTCGGCGCAGCGAATCAGAACCAGGTAGCCGCGCTGCTGCACAATGGTGCCAATCGCGTAGATGCTGTCGTCGACGAGCTGCGAGCGATTCTGCAAGCGGCAGCGGAAGTGGAAGCTGCGGTGCCCTCCCAGGCGATGCGGGCAGTTCAGCTTGTTCCCCACGTGCAGGTGCGTGCGGTCCGTTTCCTGATCCACCGCGACAATCTGGGGGTCCTTGAGCACGTGATGGACGCAGTCCTTGCAGTAGCGCTCCAGCGTAGTGTCGGGCGGCACGTGCGAGTACAGCATCTCCACGTGCTTCGCCTTCTCCAGCCACCAGTCGCCCTCGACATCCTCGTAGACGCTGTGGAAGCGGTCCGTGCCTTCGAGACTCTCCGCGCGCTTCGCCCCACCGTCCTCGCCGGCGTGTGAGTCACCGGCGCCCGTGGTGGCGTGGCTCGCGGTGCTCAGACGACCGCCGCCATCACGCCGACCGCCTCCACGCCCGGCCGCGCCGCCGACGACAGCGGAGAAGTCCGTGTAGCGCAGACACGGGATCAGGGGCACGTGGCGCACATCGCGGTCCAGCTGCCGGACCTGGTCAATGAGGTCGGGATCAATGAAGGTCGGCTCCCACTGTGGCGAGCACTGCAGCATTGCACGCGCCTGCTTGTGGGCGAAGGTGAGCGAGAAGTTCCACTCACGGCGCATGCCCGTGGCGGCGCCGGCGGCCGGCTCGGCATCCATGTCGTCCTTGCCGTCCTTACCGGCGGCGGTGGCGTGGTCATCCTCTGCCTGGTCCATGGCCGCTTCGTCGCTGTCGTTGTCGTCGTCGTGTTCGCCTTCTTCCTCCTCCGAGGGCTCCACGTCCGTGGCGGCCTCTTCGGCCTCCGCATCGTCGTGGTAGAATGCGGGGGAAGGAGCCTCATTTTGCGGCTCATGGCTCGCCGCCAGCGCGATTTCTGCACCTGCCGGGGGCGCAGACATGGAGTAGTACGACAAAGAGTAATGCCAAAAAGGAAAAAAAATGTAGGCAAGAGGAGGGTGAGAGTATGTGAGATATATCTCTCGGGGTTTGCTCTGCTTAAGCCTTGAACGTACTCTCGCGGATTCGTGCGCGGGTTTTTTTTTTGCCGCTGAGTGTAGCCAAAAAAAAGGAAAAGAAGGTAGAAAGGCAATTTGCATCCGAGAGCAAGAAGGAGGAAGTGAGAGCAGAGAAAGGGGAATTTGAAATAGGATTCGTGGAGTAGAGATTCTTGTCTCTCACACTCAGCTTTTGCATGAGTGTGTTTGTGGGTGTGTGTGTGTGTGTGTGTGTGTGTGTGTGTGTGTGTGTGTGTGTGCTTCCGCATTTTTCTTCTGTCAACGGGCACACCTTCCCACACGCCGTTACCTTTTCACAATACATCTCTTCTTCATTGTCATCTGTGAGTTTGCTTTGTTTGTGTTGCTTGACTAGGCAATGGCGTCGATGCCGCGGGTGGCGGGATCGCGCAGAACGAAGCGACGTACAAAAGCCGTGCCCAGCACGCCGAAAAAAAAGCACCAGTCGTTCAAGCGCTGGTAGTAATGAACAGGGAGCCGCCCGAGCACCTCCAAGAGCACATTTGGGCTCGCGCCAAGCCACGCCTCCAAAAAGGTGGACGGGGCCGCGGCAGAGGTCAACGGTGCCAGCTCCGGCAGCTGCTGGCGGAGCATGACCAGCTGACCAATGAAGTACGTCCCCACGCACGAGGCCAGCACTACCGTGAACCCGTCCGCGCGCGCCAGCACGCCGCCGCCGGACATGGATATGGTCAACTGCAGCAGCGTCAGCAGGAGACTGCGAATCGACACCATGATCATCCACATGTTCACCAGCAGGATCAGCGTCTGCAGGGCGCCACTGAGCTGGTCGACGAGGCCGCTGCCCGGGCCGGCAAGGAAGTGCAGCCACTCCAGCGCCGCGGTGACGGAGTCTTTGGTGGAGTAGCGGAACAAGACGAGGTTGAGCACCGTCACAACAGTCTTCACGACCGAGTACACGGCAAAGAGCACGCCGAGCAGCGCGTACAGCGGGCCCACCCAGGTGCTGCCGCGCTGTGCCTCTGTCAGCATGTGGCCGACCCCGTCCGCCTGCAGAAATAGCGTCATGGAGAGAAATCGCGCGCCATCGCTCTCGGACGCGAGCTGCACCACGTCAGAGCGGCGCCAGCCCACCGCCGCCGTCACCGTGGAGGCCGCCTTGCCGCCCGCCCGGCGGAGCGTCGACCAGACCGAACGCACAGACGCGGTGACGCCGCCTGCGCCATCGCGCTGCGACTCGGCCCCATCCGCAGCACGCGCGTTCGTCGAGGCCCCGGACCGGGCTCCATCGGGCACCTGCGCGTGCAGAGCGGCGTACTGCGCCTGCGCCAGCCGCCCTTGCTTGCCGGCGTAGAGCTGCAGGACATGACGCTGTCGTCGGCACAGCGCGGCCTGTGCCTCGCGCAGCTTCGCCTCCTTGCCGCGCCAGTACACGTACGGCATAATGTACACAAAAGGTGTCGTGACAGACGCGTAGCCGGCGAGCAGGCCGCTGAAGACGACGCCGGCCATGGCGAGGCGTGAGGCAATCCCGCACAGCGCGGCCTGCCAGGTCGATGGTGCAGTCATGGTCCACGACGAGGCGGACGGTGCGAGCGAAAAGGAAAACGCCGAGGCCGAGAGGAGCGTGTGGGTGTCCAGAGGCACGTCCCTGGCGGCGGGGAGGCTGGAGGTGGTGGTGGTGGTGGGCGGAGGTCCTTGAGGAGGTCTTGACGGAGAGGAAGGGGCAGCCATCTGAGAAGGTGCATCACTGGGTGCCTGGTCGACATCGTCCTCCACGTCCTCAACATCCTCCACATCCTCCACATCCTCATCGAACTCTTCATCCTCCTCTTCAAAGTCCGCGTCAAGGTCATTTGAGTTGTCCGTCTCTTCGTTGGCCACTTGAGCCAGCCGCCGTTTGCGTGCGCGGATGTCATCAGAAGCGGGTGGCACGGACAGTGCGGTTGGTCTGGGTGTTGTCGAAGGCGTCCCTACCTGTGCCTGCCCTCCGTCCTCGTGCCCGTGACCATGTCCGTGGCCGTGGTCGTGATCATGGTTGTGGCTACGTTGCAGGTCCTGCATCAGGCCCAATCGGCCGGGCGGGGGTGCGGCCGCCCTTGTCGACGTGTCGCGTGTCCTTGCGTGACTTGGTTTTCGCGGCGCAGACAGCTCCTCCGGCACCGTCAAGAGACGTTTGCCTGTTTCTTGGTGGCTCGTGACCCACTCCGTGAACCACGCGCGCGCCGTCCTCTGGTCGCCCGCTGAGGTCGGCCGCGCATCCGCCGGTGGCGCCTGGAAGAACCACCAAAAGAGCACGAGCAAGAGCACGAGGCCCACGAGACTGCGACGGAGACGTGCGCGGCGGGCACGAGGGCCGTCGTCGGCGGACGTGGCGTCCTCCTTTACCCCGCCCTTGCGGCTGCGACGTCCGCGCACGCTCCTGGCGAAGAAGAACTCGAGCACGGTCAGCGGGTTCATCAGCAGCACCTGCACCAGCAGCGCGCTGAGGCAGACCTTGAAGAGCGTGAGCCGATAGTGGTGCGCGGCACTGACGCTGCCTATCGTACAGAGCACCTCTACGGTGCTGTCGGAGGGCTGCGAGGTCAGCAAGGCGAGCGCGGACCGCACAGCCGTATCGTGCGCCGCCATCGGGAAAAAGAACGTATCGAGCCAGACACCGTGGCCGGTCTGCACTGCGAGGTCCCACAGCACGAGGAGAAACAACTGCATGGCGACAGCCAGCGTCGTCGCGAAGCACCATCGCGCCCGTCGTGTGCTCACCGGCTGAATCAGGACTAAGCGCATGACGAGCTCGCTGGCGTAGTGCAGCCATGCGTAAGACAGCAAGACGCACAGAGAAAGGAGGAGGGGCATTTGGTGTGCAAAGTGTCGTCTCTCGTTCGTTTCCTTCTTTTTTTTTTGCGTGCGTGTGCGTGTGTTTCACTGTGCACTTTTTTGTGTTTGCACTTATTAGGTGTGAAAAGAAGGAGAAGAAGCGGTTAGAGAAACAGCAGGGCAGAGAAGAATGAACAGGAGAGTGCGCGGTGAATGAAGCGTGTATGTGTACGTGTGTATAGGTGTTTGTCCTTATTATCAGCTGTGCTTGGTTCGCAGGTTTGCGAGTTTCTACGCGCATGAGATCGTCCGGAGCGTATGCGTCAGATTTATTTATTTTCGGTGAAGCACACACACACACACACACACACGAATGCGGACTGCAATACAGAGGCGCGTGGAGATGGAAAGGGTAGTGGAAGGGACTACTCTCGATTTTTTAGATCATTGTTCTTCGGGTCGGCATTTCGCCGTTGTGTTTTGAGAGTAGAATAGTTCACCTCGCTCTACCTGTTTACTTCTCTCCTACTTCTCCGTTCCGTCCTCTCCGTTCTTTCGAACGTGTGGCAAAGCCTCGGGGGAAGGAAGAAAAAAAAAGAGGAGAAAGTGAGGATAGGAAAAGAAGAAAAAAAAAGGAGAAGGCTAGTACTCCAGATACACGTCAGGAACAAAGGAGCGAAACAAATCGCGTGCCTTGGCCAGTCGTTGAGACTCCATCTTTCGTCTGGACGAGTTCTCCGACCGCTCCTTTGCCCACACCCACACGTTGAAAGTCGGCTCGCAGGCCAGGAGCTGGCGAAGTTTCTCGCTCGCCGTGGTCGCACCGAGCCACGTCGGGTGCGTCGCCAAGAATCGCGCAGCACTGGCCAAGGCGCGCCGCTCCGCCTCCACAGCGGCCTCCTCGCTGCGGCGCGCAGGGATGCCCAGCGGATGCCAATCCTGGCGGCCGATGGCGCGGCCGTCGGCGTCGTAGTGGTCTCTGTTCTGGTCTCTGTTCTGGTATAGCCAGGCGCGGGCGAGCAGCGCGTCGTTGGTGCATTGACCGCTGTGGGTCAGGCGCCGCGCCACTGTCGACAGCTCGCGCTGCACCCGTGCCGCCCGCTCGCGCAGCTCCAGATCCTCGCACACCTCCGCGAGTCCGGTGCACGTCGTGTCCCAGACGATCGTCGTGGTGCGCACAAAATGCGGCCACCAGGCGCGCAGCCGCACACCCTCGTCGCCCTCGGCGTGCCTCAGAGGCGGATCGGGCACCAATCGAATCGCCCGCCCTGCCTCGTCCGCCCCGCGGCCGCCCCGTGCCCGAATCTCGACATCGTCCACGCACGCCGTCACGGAGAGCGCAAAGTGCGCGCGTAGCGTGCGCATGAGGGCCCGCTCGACGCGCAGAAAGTGCAACGCATCGTCCAATAGGGCAGTCACGAGTGCCGTCACGCCCACGCCGTCGTTCTCGTTCCCTTGGACGACCGGGTTCCCCTTGCTGGCGCGCGGCGCCGCTGGCCGCTGCTGTGGCCGCGCGCGACCGGCGAGGAGGGTTGCGTCAGTCTCAAAGGTGCCAATCCAATCGAACGTGGTGACAATCTTGAGAAGTTCCCATACGAGCCGCACAATCGCGAAGAGATATATCGTGTGCAGACAGCCAAACTGGACAATCGTGGGCGTGCCTTGTCCGCGCTCTGTGCCCAGTGGTCGCGGTGCGGACGAGGCCCGGCTGGCCGACGCGGCGGTGCGCTTCTCCTCCGCCAGCGCCTCGGCCAGCGCGTCCTCGGAGCCCACGGCGGGTGCCGCAGAGGCGTCCATCGCCTGCTCTGGCGTGGCCTCGACTGTCGGCACCGACTTCTCCGTGCGGTCCGGCTCTTGCCCCTCCGTCCTCTCCCGCTTCTCTTGCCTTTCCTTCTTCTCCTGCGCTGCGGCCTCGAGCTCGCTCTGTCGGCGGGCAGCAAACGTGCGTCTCAACTTCTCCGCGCTCACAGGGGTCTGCGAGGCGTAGTAGTCCAGGCGTCGCTGATCGGCACCGCTGCCGTCGTCCTCCCAGCCGAGGGCAATGCGCACGGCCGTGGCGACGGTGAAGATGACCGCCGCCACCACGTACGCGCACGACAAGGCTAGCCCAATGTCCAGAAAAAAGCAGGCGACGTGCTCGGCGTTGATGGCCTCCGGGGCCGCGTAGAGGAGTGGGTTCGCGCCAGCCGGTACAACCAGATGCCGCCTCTGCAGCGCCGTGCCATACCAGTAAATCACGCGCGCCTCCGCCGCTGCGGCCGAGGTCGATGCCGGGCCTCGTCGCGTCCACCAGCGCCGGTAATGCCAGGCGGCGCGCACGCGGTAGGCGGCCAGGCACGTCTCGTAGTAGCCGTGCAGCGCGTTCACGACAAACACCTGCAGCACGGTCGAGTTTTTTGCGGAGAAGAGCGGCCAATCAATGGCCGGGCGGTCATCGAGCATCATGAGCGCGCTCGACGAACGCAGCGTCTGACCCCACACACGCCACGAGCCGCGCGGTGTGTGCGATGCCGACGTCGATGACGACGATGACGACGAAGCATCGGTAGGCGGGGCAGGCATGCTGATGCTCGGGAATGCCAGCATCGCATTGCGGAAAAACTCCGAGAGGATTAGTCGCCTGTCCGCGTCCGCGGCGTACACGAAGCTGCTGAGAGGGTGGCAGACCGAGTCCGGCGAGACAAACGCCGGCGCAAGGCGCGCAATGGGCATCCACTGGACACTCTCGACTTCATGGTGTGCGAGGCGCACCGAGGGCGTCAAGTCGCCGACGTGAAGGTACACAAACTGCGCCTGTACCACCCCCTGAGTCTCTGAGGATGATGACGCACTCAGGGCAATACTGCGGGCCTCCCCAAAGCCGGTGAGGCTGTTGCTCAGCAGCCGGTCATCGCGCATGCGTCCGAGGCGCACAAACTCGCGCTCGTTCTCGAGGGGCATGCCGAGCTCCTCGTAGACCTCGCGCTGTACGGTGTGCAGGTCGTCCGCGTCCTCGTCAGGGTCGCGCTGGCCACCAGGGAAGGCAATCTGCCCGCTCCACCGGCTCACCACGCGGTCAGCGCGCTTCATGAAGAGGAGCTTCAGCGAGGACGGCTTCGCCTCCGACACCCCAACGCGCTCTTCGAGGTACGTGATAAAGTCCAAAGTCGGAGAGGGCCGTGCAGTGGCGGCCGAGGTACCGGTCGAGGGATCCGTCCCCATCAGGTCACCGAGGCCCCGCAGACGCTGGGGACCGCCGGACGGCTTCTCGCCAGACTCTTCGAACTGGCGCCGGGCGGCTCGGGCGTCGTCGTCGGCCTTTCGACGTGTCTCCCAGTTCTGGAGCGCCTTGGCGACCTCGCGCTGGTCGGCGTCGTCGAATCGCAGAATGAGCGCCGCGGCTGCGCGACGCACGCCAGGGCGGTACACGTAGAGCTGTTGCGCCTCCAACCGCTGCACCACGTTCTTCAGGAATCGCACATCTGCTGCGGAAAGCACGGAGAGAAGTCGTGTGTGGTGCATCTACGCCGTCACAGAGAGAGAGAGGGAGAGAAAGAGGTGGAAAGAAAGGAAAAGAAAAGAAAAGAAATACCTCCCCTAAACTCTACAGCACGGAATCAGTGTGGCAGGTGAAGAAAACAAAAACAGGTCTGAGGAAGCGGCACACAAACGGCGCGTGTGGTTGTTTGTGTGAAAGGTCACAGAAAGGGGGAAACTCTAGAGAACGGGAGAGAGGGGAAAAAAGAAAGTGTGCAAAAATGAGAATGTGGACGCGCTTGCGAGCCTGGTCAAGACACCGGGCTGGCTGGCAAATATACAGAGGTTGACGGTAGACTGACCTGAAAAAAAAAAAGAGAGGAACGCAGTTTTTTTTTTGTTTTGATATGTGTATCTGTGTGTCGAAACTGTTCGTGTAATGTGCTACTGTCAAAAAGAACTAACCGTTTTTTTTTTCCGGTGTGTGTGTATAGAGTGGAACGGAGTGGGAACTACTTTCAGTGGAGACAGGGCGAAAGAGAGTACGTTGAAGAGAAAATGGGGAGATGATGGAAAACAATGAAGTAGTGAGGAGGAGTAGAAAAAGCATTGGCTTTGTAGCAGTGCAACAGATCACGTTGCTCCTGTCGGTGTTACTTCAACCGCTACTTCGCCACAATAGATTCCAGCTTGGAAGTAAAAATAGCTCCAATGATGGTGACCCGCCCACAGGACGTGCAGAATGGAGCAAGATATGAACCGTTTAGCCGGTTCTGCCGCAGTCGCCCTTACAGTGGCGCTTCATCCTTTGTTCTTTCTTCTTCTACTTCTACTTTTCTGGTTACAGACACAGAAGAAACAAACAAGAATGAAAACAAAGAAAAGAGGGCTTCATTTTTTTTTTTTCTGATATGCGACGCACCTTGTTGTGCATCAGTATAACACACAATCCATGGGATGTCCCATTTTTTTACTGTTATGGAATTCCGGGGGGAAAAAAGCGTACAGGTTTAACATGAGGTGTTTTACGTGTAGTGTGATCGTGTCTGTCAGTATTTCTCACATTTTTCTTTTTTTTTCTTTTTCAAATCACAAGTACATCCTCGATGTTTGTTGTTGTTGTTGTTGTTTTCCATTTGTGACCGAGGTGCTGCTTATTTTCCTTTTTTTTTGTTTCAGTTACATTATGGCACGTTGTATAAAATGAGTCATTTAATCGATGTACAAGAGCCAATTCGGGTTAGCTTAGAATGTGGTACTCGGTGTATTCTTTGGGTATTTTTATTTTTTTCTCCTCCTAACAGCGTAATCAGGGTTATTCGATGGTGTCCAACAATCTGATAAGCAAACAATTTTGGCGAAAAGCAAGTGGCATTAGAACGAACTATAACTGTGTAGGTGTGGATATTCCCTTTTGGTTTTTCTCTTTCCTCTGTTGCTGTTGTTTTTCCATCCTTGCTTCCTTCCCCAGGGTAAATATCTTTGGTGTGAGAAGGGAAAAGGAGACGGAAAGAGAACGAGAGGAAGAGGAGGGGGGAGAGAAGTCACCGCCCTTCACAGAGGAGCGTGTGCGTGCGTGCAACGCCTAGTACGGGTTGAAGGTGGGCCCGCGGTTGTCGCCGGACGGCGCTCCGCCCTCCGAAGGGAAGCTGGAGTAGGGGTTGTGGTTGTTGAAGCCGCCACCGCGACCGCCGTAGCCGCCATCACCACCGCCGCCGTAGCCACCACGACCGCCGCCGTAGCCGCCACGACCACCGCCGTAGCCGCCGCCGTAGCCGCCACCGTAGCCACCACCGCCGTATCCGCGACCACCGCCGTAGCCGCGACCGCCTCCACGACCTCCGCGACGACCGAAGCCGCTGGTGCCGGTGAGGCTGTACAGCTCCGGAGGCACCTGCTGCTTGGCGCGTGTCAGGATCTGAATGAGATCACGGATGGTCTTGGAGGGATCGTCGTTGCACACGAACGTGTAGGCATCGCCCGTCTTGCCAGCGCGACCAGTACGACCTGTTGAAAGTGAGTGAGTGAGTGAGTTATCGGTTGTGCATGTTCAATTTCGTGTTGTTTGTTGTTCGAGTGTGTGTTTGCAACGTCGGTATCGTGTCCAGTGTGTGGTGTGGTGTGGTGTGTGCATGGCGAGTCATGTGTGTGTGTGTGCGTGCGCGTGCGAATGTGAGTGTGCGAGAGAGAAACCATGATAGCATTCGGGTGATGCAGACAAAAAAAAAAGACAGCGATATCATAGTCAGGGGAAGGCACACGGGGAGAAGAATGAACACACAAGTAAGGAGGTGACACCATAAACAGCGAGGAGAGATCGTGGCAAATCGTTCAAACAACAAAAACAACAACAAAAAAGGGAGAAAAGCACAAGGAAAGCAGGGGAGGGAAAGCAGGAGAGAAGGGCAAAGAGGGGAAAAGGGAAACAGTGGTTGGGTTGAGCGAGACGGGGTGCGAGAAAAAGGAGAACAGAGAACGCCAAAAAAATAATAAAAAGGTCTTTAAAAAGAAATCAAACAAAAGGGGCCATAGAAGAAGTCGACAAAAAAGAAAGAAGAAGAGAGAAGAGAAAGAGACGTCTGAAGCACATGAAAGCGTCTGTATGTAGGGCAACGCTTCAATAGGATGACTCTCATTTTCGTCTCTCACACACACACACACACTCACACATACGCACACACCTCACGCCGTAAGTCACTCTGCGTTCAGCATTCAGACACCACACGCGCATCTGGCTTGCTTGCATCCTTCAACTATCCACGTACATGCGGGGAGAGAAGGAAATACAGAGAGAGAAAGGAGGAGGGTGAAGAAACGAGGAGGACAGAAAGGTAAATGAGAAACAAAAGTCAGAGGCACGCGTGCACAGACACACCAAGTCCTAGACGCGAATGCAGTCAGGAAACAGGAAATAGAAGGAGAGCGAAAGTTAACCCGTCATGAACCATACCACAGTAAAGAGGATCCACAAAAAGAGACACAATGCGGGGGATTGCAACGATTGTCCGGGCACAAGGAAAAAATGCGATGATTGAGAAAAGAAGAACGATGAAGCAAGAGAGAGAGAGAGAGGGGGAGGGAAGAAAATGCACATATATGCATTTTTCTCTGTTATATGCCTCCCTCTAAGCCTCTTGTTCGTTGCCTACTCAGATTCGTTGTGCATCTTTTGTGTGGATTGGTCTCTCTTTCAGGTTATGTGCTGATTTCTCGGTTTCCTCTTTCTGTTGGCTGTCCTGGGGGGTTTTCACGTGTGGCGCGTTGTGTACCCTACGAGTCAACTCATCGTTTATCCTTCTCGGTCCAGAGGTGTGTGTGCGCGCTGTTTTGAGTCGCGTGATTTTTGCTGCCGTTGTTTCGCTTTCTTTCCAACTTCCCGTTTTCATGTTTTGTGTTCACGTGCTTGCAGGATGCTTTTTTTTTTCCTGTGGGGGAATACGCAAAGACAAAGCGAGCGAATGCCACAAAAAAAAAAAGGCACGTGAGTGTGTGCAAGGGGGCTTCCCAATAGGGAACAAAATGATTCTTCCAATGGTATGAGGAAAAGATAACACGCGACAGCAGGAGCCATAAAGAACACAAGCGAGGACAGAGAGAAACGACAGAAAAAGAAAAGCAGCACCAGAAAAAAACAAATGCCAAAGGCAGAGAAACCTGATATCAGCGCAGAACGCAGATGGGGTTTCTTCTCTTTGTCATCTTTTTTGGTGGGCAGGGTCTTGTTTTTCCGCGCTTTCCACAGGCCAGGACGGTTGCGATATTGCACTGTCAGAAATATGGTAGGGGGAGAGGGGAGGGGAGGAGGGAAAAAAAGAAAAGGAAAAAGAAAAAAGAAAAGAAATGTCACGGATGAAGTTCTCATGGTATCGTGACAATAAATGACAGATGCTGTTCGACACAGAAATGCAACGTAAAAGCATATGAATAATACAAAAAAAGAGGAAAAAAGCAGGGGTGGGCGTATCTCCGTGTTCACCTTTTTCACATTGTTTCATAGAGCATTGATTATATCTGAAAAGAAAGGTTTCTCGCGCTGTCCACGTCTTCCCTTCATCAAACCTTGTATGAGAACTCATTCTCTTTTCATGTTTTCACTCTCACTCTCCTTCTCTGTCTCCCCCTGCGGATATGCGTCCGCAGGGGGAGACACTAGATGACGGAAAGAAGGGAAAAGGGGAAAAGGGAAAAAAGCTACAGAATACTTGGGCGACAAAGAGAGTCTACAGACAGTAAGGTGGGAGAGAGGAAAGTTGTCAACATACCAATACGATGCACATAGTCTTCAATGTTGGTTGGGAGATCGTAGTTGATCACCACATCCAGGTTCTTGATGTCCAGGCCACGCGCGGCCACATCGGTCGCGACGAGAATCGCGCGGTCGTCGTGGCGGAAGCGGTCAATCACGTAGTCGCGGCTGCTCTGCTCCTTGTCGCCGTGGATGGCCAGGACGGGCTGGCGCAGGTTCTGGCGAAGACGCTGCTGCAGATTGTCGGCGCTGCGCTTCGTCTTGACGAAGATGAGCACACGCTGCGGGCCAACGGACTTCACCACCTCCTCCAGCTGCGTCTCCTTCTCGAAGGGCGGGACCACCTTGACGTGCTGCGTCACGTCCGCGTTCGCCACGAGCTCCTCGGAGCCGACGTGGACGCGGATGAAGTCGCGCTGGAAGCTGGCTGCCATGTTGCGGATCTCCTTGGGCCACGTGGCGGAGAACATGAGCGTCTGGCGGTCGGTGCGGACCTGGGAGCAAATCGAGCGGATCTGCTGCTCAAAGCCCATATCCAGCATGCGGTCCGCCTCATCGAGCACCAGGTACGTCACGCGGAGCAGGTTCGTGGCCTTGGCCTCGAGCATGTCAATGAGACGACCGGGGGTGGCGATGATGACGTGCACGCCGGCACGCAGCGCGCGCATCTGGGGGCCCTTGGGGGCACCGCCGTAGATGCACGTCGTCAGGATGCTCGGCACGCGGGACAGCGCCTTGCGCGTCTCCGTCTCGATCTGCACGGCCAGCTCTCGGGTCGGCGAGAGGACGAGCACAATGGGGCCATCACCCGGGTTCAGCGGGGGCTGCGCCATAATGTGGAGAGCGGCGGGGATCATGAAGGCCATGGTCTTGCCGGAGCCCGTCCGGGCCACACCGACGATATCGCGTGAGTTCAGCAGGACCGGCCAGGCGACGGACTGAATGGAGGTCGGCTTCTCGAAACCGGCGTCCATGAAGCTCTGGTGGATCGCATCCGGGGCCACAAGGTCGGAGAAGAGCAGCATCGGCTGGGGCACGCGCTCACCGTAGATGGTGATGTGGTGCTCCTTCAGCCACGCCGCGATCTCCTCCTCGCTGCGCTGCTCCTGGGGCTTGTAGAAGTTCCACTGTGTTGTCACCTGCTGCACTTGATTCCAGTCAATCGAGTGCAAGTTGGAGCCGATGCCGCCGCTGCCGTAGCCGCCCCGGCCGCCACCACCACCGCGGTAGCCGCCTCGGCCGCCGTAGCCGCCGCCTCCGCCGTAACCACCGCCCCCACCGCGTCCGTATGAGGAGCCGCGATCGTTGTGGTAGTCACCCATGATTGTATTTGTGGGAAAGGCAGTCGGGTCTGTGTGTAGGTGTGTAGGTAGGTGAGAGCGAGGATCGTTCGTGCTTGCTTCTTTGTTAATCGGACTGAATTAACTCCTGAATCTACGACTTTTTTTAATTAAACGAGGAGTGGTCGTGTGTGTGTGTGCTTGATTTTTTAGGTTGCGAACAGGTAGAACACTATGATTGCGCGCAAGTCAAAACACTTAATTTACGGAAAACGTGATAGAGTATTTCTGTTGAATGGACGGAAGAGTAGGCGCGCACAGGTCAAGGGTGAAAAAGAGGGGAAAGAGAGGAGGGAGAGGGGGAGGAGCAGCGATGCGCAAGGTGGTGTGTGAACATGGGGTATTTTTCAACGCTAGGCAGTCCTTGCTGTGACGGAGCAGTCAAGTTTTGTTTTCTTTCTTCTTCGTGTTGGCCTCTCTTGTGGGCACAGAGGAAACCCGTGCACGCAGATCTTGAAATAGAGCTTGTCCGCGTGAGAAAAGGAGGAGAGAAAAATCAACAGTCGACAAGGCGTCAGTCCTTGATCGACGCCTCATTCTCGGATTTTTGAAAGCGACTGCTGCCCTGCGTTCCACGAGGCGTGTGCTTCCCTCGACAGTGACCTCTCTTTTTTTTTTTTTGATCATTTTTTCGGAATTGTGTGGTATGATCCCGCAGATATCTGTCACACTCTGTGAGATTAATGCTGTTGTTTGTGATGTTAAAAGAGAAAAAGGGATGGGGGCGGACAGAGACAAACCCCACACGCACTCAACCAACCGCGTGTCATCGCCTATCCTGCCAACGGCGCAGGAAGACACGCTTATTGTTTCGAACCACCAAAAAAAAAAAGCACTCGTCAAAAAAAAACACAAGGTGAGTAGAAAGCAAGCAAGTGCCACTCAACAAAGAAAAGGTGCAAATAGGCCTTGATGCACTCACACACGCATACACACACACGTCTGCCACCGGCATTAAGGAATAACTGACAGGGAGGCTGAGTCAGCAGAGAGACGGAGACAAAAGTGCCCAGAAGAAAGGCACGTTGTTTTTTTTTCTTCTTCTTCTTCTCGGTTTCCTTCCGTGTGTGTGTGTGTGTGTGTGTGCCGTGAGCCTTGCAGCACTTAGGCGTTCAACAGATCGTCACCCGGCGTGAACATCCTCTCCGCGTCAAAGTGCTCAAAAACGGGCTCGCTGAGTCCAAATAAGGTTTGCTGGAGCTCCGAGGCCACGGCGGCCATCGTCGCCGAGGTGCCGCTGCCCGAGGCGCGGCTGGCACTGGACGGACCCCCAGCGGGCAGCGTGGACGCCGTCGGGGGCCGCACCTGCACACTCGCCGCCCCGAGCGGTGCCACGCCCGTGGAGGTCGGTGAGAGCGCAAGGAGACCGCCGGCGAGAAACACGTTCGGCAGCGGCGCGTCCACGCGCAGCGGGTCGTAGGAGAGCGGTCGCGGCACCGGCGCGTGGAGCAGTGCGATGCGACTAATCGTCATGGCGGCCGCCCGCGAAGACGGTGTCGTGGCGACGTTGGTCGCTGTCGTCGTGCTGGTCGCGTGCGCGGGCACCTGCGGGGCAGACGTCGGCGCCGCCTGCGCGCTGGACGGGGCGAGGTGGGGCGCGGTCAGCGCAGGGGCCGAGGCGACCGGGGCGGCGGTCGTCTCCGCTGCCGTGGCGGGCGCGCTGACGGCGACGGCGGTGCTGGACGGGGCGGCGGCGCTGGCCTGCGCCGGGTGGTGCACCATGGCCTTGCCCGACGCCGCCGCCGCCACCTCCGCCAAGGTCGGCAGTCGGCTGGTGTTCAGCAAGGGCGGGGACGGCGGGGACGGCGGGGACGGCGGGGGGGAATGGGAGCGACTCGGCAGCGTGGCCACCGTGGCGGCAGGGAGTGCCGGCGAGGTGCGCGCCTTGGTGGCCTCGGCGGAGGTGAGGGGGGTGCCGGTGCCTCTGCCCGGCGTGCTCGGTGCGGTTGTCGTGGGGGCCGCGGCGGCCTGTGTGCCCGCACCAGTCGCACTCGCTGCCGTCGTCGTCGTTGTCGTCGTCGTCGGAGCGGCACTGGCATCGGCGCCGGAGGTGCTCGCGGCGGGCGCGGCGGGCACATCCTTTGGTGGGGGCCGGTTGCCAAAGCACTGCGTGGCCGCCTCGAGCATATCCTGGCGCCGCTTGTTGCTCTTCGGGTAGTGTCGGAGTGCCTGAAGGAAGGTGGCCTGGAGCAGGTGCTGATCCTCGCGATCGACAAGGTGGCCGGCGTGACTCAGTGCGGCGTTCATAATGTCAACCAGGTCGTTGCGCAGCTCCTGTACGACGTCCTCCTTCTTGGGCAGGTCCGTCTTGGTCTTCTTGCCGCCCTTGCCTGCCGAGGCGGCGGCCGTGCTGGTGCTCGTAGGACCCGCCACCGGATTCGGTGGGGTGCCCTCGGTGAGGTAAAAGAAAGCGCCGAGGATGTAGTTGTCCACGGGCTTCTTCATGGTCTTGAGTACCTGCAGAAACACCTTGGCATCGCCGGCCTTGACGGCACCGTAGGCCATCAGCTGGCCGACTCGGCGAGCGCAGCTGCTGGGCGGGTGGCGCAGCATGTGCAGCGCGCACTGCACGGTGTCAACAATGTGCGGGCTCTCCGTGTGGAAACTCAGCACGTCGGTGTCCTCGGCCTCATCAATCTTGGTGGCCATGGGGCGGCTGTCGTTCAGCACCTGCGTCACCTCGTCGAACTGCTGATGGGACGGGTGGGTGAAGCCCCAGCGACATCGCGGCCCCTCGCAGGGCTTGTCGCGCTTGAAGTTGATCTTGCCCTTGATGTAGCTGCAACACCAGGCATCCGGGTAGCCATTGAGGGGGCAGCTGGTGCCACCAATGCACGTGCGCCGCAGCTGGTGCTCACAGGGGTGGCCAAAACTAAATAGTTGCATCGACATGGCGAGCTAAGGTGGGGGATGATTTGTTGTCTCTTGCTTTTCTTTTTCTTTTGGTGGTATGGGTATGTGCCCCGCAATAGTTACTAGTATTATGAGGAAAGTTGTGGGGGACGTGCTAATAAAGAAGAAAAAAAGAAAAAAAGGTGGGCAGCAAACAAAAGAAAAAAAGAAGTTCTCTTTTTGATTTGCGACGCGTGTTCGTGATGGAGGTCGGGGTATGACGGATACCTCGACAACGTGCTTCGTAGGAGCCGAGAGAGCGAGCCCACTCCGACGTGCACACACACGTAAAGAAAAAAAAAAAGCGAAGAAAGGAAAGAGAAAGAGGATAAGTCGCTCTTATCCCAAAACTTGCAAATTTGTGCAGAATGAGTACGGAGGCAGAGGAGGGAGGGGAAGGGGAAAGTGAATTCATGGTAGAGTGTGCATTGACGGTGCTCGATCAGCTACTGGCTACCACTAGGCACGGGACGAAGAAGCAGGCGGAAAGTAACGGTCGCACATGCGACACGAGTGCAGGCCATGGGCGGTGGAGAAAACGCAAGTCCAAGAGAGAGAGGTTGTCCGTCAGCACGGTTGCACAAGTCAGGGGTCCATCTGGTCCATTCGTGCTGGAGTGTGGACAACGGACAAATGGTACGTTTTGCGTGTGTGGTGGTGTTTGTTGTGTTTGCAGCATCAGTGCAGCGTAATAGTAAGTGTCCGGCGAAGAAAAAAAAAAGAAGCATGAAGTGAGTGGCTCTTTTCCTTTCTTTCTTTTTCTTTTGTTTGGTGAGTTTGTGTGTGTGTGTGAGAGAGAGAGGGACTTAGAAATCGTAGCAACGGCCGTTGACTTCCCAGTCACCGTAGCGCGTGGGGTCGAGTTGCGTGCTGCCAATCACGCGTCCCGTCTCCTCGTCCACCACGTTGGTGGGGATGGTGCCCGCCTGCTTGTTGAAGAGCGCCTCAGGGGAGCCCAGGGACGTCGTGAAGCGCTTGATGTCCTCCTCGCTCATCGTTGATGGCGACGGCTGTTCAGGGTCCTGTCGGCCGAGAAGGGCGAGACGATGCTGCAAGTACTGCTTGTCGCGGATGACGGAGGAGACGAAGGCGTCGCCTTCAGCGCCGATAAGCAGAGGCACACAACGACGCAGCATACTGTCGGAGTCGATAGTCGTGGGGGGCAATCGTTTGATAGGCACTGCGTACAAGGGAAAAGAAAAGGAAAGAAGGCGTTGGGGGGGGGGGGGTCAAGCACGTACGTTATGAAGTGCGATTGAGAGAGAGAGAGCCTGTGGAGTCACAAGGAGAATTATCATCATGTCAGTTCACTGTTGTCTGTGGAGACACAAGCAAGCCGCACTCGAGTGGGAAGACTAGCAACAACCATGCCTGCGCCTCCTGCTCCTACCTTGTGAGCAGCATCGCAATTCATCCTAGGAGAGAAAGGAAGAAGCAACGACGCGCAGTGAATTCAAGGATGGTGGGGAACAATCACTGCACGCTGTGCGAAACGTTCTTTCTCAGAGGCCCCGTTACGCATTCTGAGGCAGCATTTCCGATTTTGCTTGTTTGTTTGTTTGTTTGTGCTTTTTGTAGACGGGAAGCACAGTGGCTACCGGTGAGACTATGTGGTTAATGAGTTCTGTTCACAATATCGATGTTTATGTGTTCGCTATTGCGGGCCATCTCGTCCTCGCGACCCTTTTTTGTTGTTTTTGCTCTTGCTTTTTTTCTTTCGTTTTTGTTCTTGCTGCTTTGGATTTGTTTTCCATGCGCTGCCCTTGTCGCATTGCACTTGTTCTGTGGGTGGGAGATCACTATTTCCTGGGAAGAGAAAAAAAAGAAACTCGCACGCGCGATTGGAAAGAAAAATGGGGTGAGGTAGTGCACGGGGTTCGCACGTCCCCGGTTGTTGGGTGAAGGCCGAAGATCTCCAAGAAAAGAAAAAAAGGTGGAGAGTGTACAAATAGGTGCAAATGCCAGTGAGAGAACAAAAAGATGGGGAGGGGAAAGACATGACGAATGTGCAGTGCTGGGTGGAAACGAAGAAACAAGTCCATGTGCAGCACAAGAAGCAAAGGGAAAATTCTTGATGAAAGCTATTTTAAAAAAAAAGGCGCGAGGTACACCAAGGGTACGACGAGGAGGAAGAAAAAGCTAGGCACATAATTCAATACGTGCACGTCATGACTACTCAAAAATGAAGGCTGAGTCATGCCAATGCAGTATTGTTGTTGCTGTTGTTGTTTTAAGAAAAAAAGGAGGAAAAGGAAGGAAAAATAGAGAAAACAAGAGGAAAAAAACAAGATCAAAATTACTTGCGGATCAGCTCATTCAAAAAAAAAAAAAAGCGGATTAAAAAATGTAGAGGGGTACAAGTGGCGAAACAGTCAGTTACCCCCATGACGCGCTGAAAGAAAAAAAAACTCAAGCTGGTGTATATATAACTCTCGTGGCTTTTTTTTTTTTTTGTGTGTGTGGGTGTTGGTGGTGTCATTTTTCGATAGCGCGAGCTGTCCACATGCCAACGGTGTTTTGGTTTTGAGAAAAGGAAAAAGCTAATATGTTGTGGTTTTTTTGTGTGTATGACAGAGGTGCCGCCAAGGCGATCAGAAATACTTGAAAAGATAAAGAAAAAGATAGAGAGAAAAGGAGAGAAAAGGAGAGAAAAGGAGAGAAAAGGAGAGAAAAGGAGAGAAAAGGAGAGAAAAGAAGAGAAAAGAAGAGAAAAGAGAAACAGGAGCGGAACACGAAATACATCTCTCGTCAACCTCAAAAGGGGTTTCCGATGATCTCCACGCCCACGCGGAGGCAGTCGCGCACAACAAAGCCGTCCGACTCCAGACGGGCGGCGTCGATGAAGTTCGTCGGCCCCCATCCCTTGCCCATGAAGGCGGGCTGCCAGTCATCGACAATGTGCACAATATCGCGGCAGGGATCGGTGCCGTGGTACACGGTCAGACGAAACACCGTACGGTACGGGTGACGATGGCCGAAGAGGTAAATGTCCCAGTTCACGCGCGACTCGCCGCCGTCGTGATCGGGCATCGACCTGTGCGAGGCCAGGCCGAGGTACCACTGCAGCCGTGCGTGCGCGGCGGCAGGCGTGGGGCCCGCTGGAGGAAGCTCCCCAGGGAGGCTGCCACGGCTCTCCTCCAAGGCCCCGGCAGCCCGCGCGGAGGTGAGCGAGGAAAAGCTGAAGGAGCTCTCCATGAACTCCTGCAGCTCCCCAGTCGTGGGGAGCGGCGCCGACTGAAAGGCAGGGCTGTAGATCAGCCGCGGTCCAGACCCGTGCGCGGTGGGCGTCGCTGTCGTCGGCGAGGTCACCGGCGGCAGCGGCGCGAGCAAGTTGCTGCGATGTCGCGACGGGAGCGAGGACTGGCCCAGGCGCCCAGAGACGCCTGTGATCGCCCAAATGTAGCGCGCCACCACCGGCACGGGGCCCACCGGCAGCGATGTCACGGTGGGACTCGAGTGACGGCGGCGACGCAGCGGAAGCGGCTCCAGGTAGGCCGGCGAGGGCAGACCAGACAGACCAGACATGGGAGCGAACGCGACCACGGCACCGTTCATCGGTGAGTTCGAGGCTGCCGTGGCGCCCACGCGTGGCCGCAGCACGTCCACCTCCTCCAGCAGCTCGTGGTGGCGCTCCTGCAGTGCCGTCAGCCGCTGAAGAAGAAGGGCATTGTGCGACGCGGCGGAGGCTTCGACGTGCGCCGGCAGACTCGCCCGCCGTGTGACGGTCTGGCAGCCGTAGAGCGCGAAGGGGCAGCGCACAGGCGCGTCAGGGCAGCGCTGCATGTGCCGGGCCGCATCCGAAATGCAGCCCGTCCACGTGCACGCAGAGGCCGCCGGCTGCGTCGCACGCGCCTCCTCGCACGCACGCGGCGTCTGCAGGCCTGCGCAACGGCACGGCAACGCACCAATCTGCCGCTCAGCACGGCGATCGTAGCGGACCTGGCTCGCACGCAGCGGCTGACGATCGGTTGGGCACTGTGGGTGATCGCAGAGCCAGTGGCGGAGGCAATCGCGGCAAAACAGGTGGCCGCAGTCCGTCGTGTGCGGCAGCTCCGCGAGGTGCAGACAAACCTCGCACGTCAAACTTTCCGGGATCGCCGTCGCAGCGTCCAGCCAGACACCACGGACACTCACGCACGCAGGGAGCGGTGAGGCCACCGCGGACGCGCGACGTGACGTGTTGTGTGGACCGTCTGACGAGGCGGCGAGCAGGTCCGTCATCATTGTGGATTCATCCGAGAGGGCGTACCAGGTGAACTCAGCGACAGCGCCGCCGCGGCTGGCCTCGCGCGTCGTGGCGTGGGCGGACGGATCGGTGGGCACAGGTTGGGACCGCCCCGCTTCCAACACTGTCGTCTCGGTCTCTGTGGTCAGCAGAGTCAGCGCTGCTCGTCGCGCGCGCTCCTCCGCCGTGCCGCCGCTGGTCGGCCGGCGCTGGTTGGTGCGTCGTGTCGTCGTCGTCGTCGCCGCTGTCGTCATCACTCCGCCGTCGCCGCTGCCGAGCGTGCGCGCGCGTGCGGGCGGGTGCGTCATGTTGGCTGCCCCGAGCGAATAGGCCCGCCGCCGTGTGACTGGTCGAGACGCCTGCGCCGGCGAGGTCGCCAGGCCCTCGCCACTGCGCATCGGGCGGACGGCGAAGAGAGGGCGGTGTGAGTTGCCGGCACCGGCGGCGGTGATCGGCAAGACGGGGTCGCTTGTCTCACGGTGCACGCCGGGGCGCGCGGACGGCGCCGTCACGGGCACAGACTCGGCGTCCGAGGCCTTCTGGAATGGCGAGGAGGTCGTGCCTTGTGCCGCGCCACCGTCGGCCTCGATGTTGTGGGCGGACGCGGACACATCCTCGCTGGTGCGCGTCGAGGTCTCCAGTGTGGGCGACAAGCGCGACGCGGAGAGCGCAGCGACGAACCGGTCGGCCTCCTCGCGCGCACGGTGGGGCTCCGATCGGCGGACCGGCGTAAAAGGTGTGGGCAGCTGGTACTCAATGTCGTTCATGTGAACCGACAGCTCGCACCGGCTGCACTCTTTGCTGCCGGCGTTCACGACAGTTCGTTCCTCGCGTGGGGAGCGCAGAGGGCAGGTGGGAAGGCGGCGAATGTGCAAGATGGACGTGGTACTGGCCTCGCGCGGGGTGCTGAGGCCGTCGCCGCTGCCAGCGTTCACGTGAGCGGGTTCCTCCTGTGGCATACTGAATCTGTGATGATGATGATGATGATGGGGTGAGAATGGATATGTGCACACACACGCACGCCCAAATCAAACGTTCGTTTGCGCGCAGGGGATGGCTCAACTCTTGCTGCTGCTATTATTTTTTTTTCTCCTTTCGTATGTGTATACGCGTCGTGTATTCTTCTTTATTGGTGTCTTACTGGTTTTTTATCACGACCTTCTCCAAACTCTCTACGTACTTCTTGTTCTTCACCTTTTTTCTTGCCCTCTACGTTTGCGTGTTCTCGGTCTTCAGCGTCAGCAAGCCGAGCAACTCAAGAGGGGAAGTCAAGGGGAAAAACGGGATGAAGGAGGCGAGAGGATGCAGTGCGACCGTGTGCGTGAAGAGTTTTTTTGTTCACAGGTTCACGCACGCACGCACGCAGGACAATAAAATAAAACAACAACAAGAAAGCAACAACGGTGTGTCACAAAAAAAAAACCGGCTGGCTGTAAGTCGTGGCAGTGGCAAGACGAAAGACCGGGGGGGCTCAGTTCACTGATTTGGCTTGGTATTCCTCGTTCACGATTTTCCGGTGCGACGGCAAGGGTCTGAATCACTCGATTCCACCACTATTTTGCCGAAGAGCCAGGAGGAGAAAAAAAAAAGAGGAAAGCGAGAAAAAAAAAAGAGAGGCGGAAAGAAAAGTTCCAGAAGCCTTGGGCGTCACTCGCTTGCGTCCGTTTTCGTTGTACACAAGGACCAAAGAGAGAGAGGATCCGCTTGTTTTGCGGGATCAGGCTATTTAATTGTTATTTTCCAAAAGATGTGTTGATGTTCTGGTTTTGTTCGCGGTTGTTGTGATGCGTGGACAACACGAGGAAGAAAGAGAAATGGGGAAGGAGAAACCGAGAGTGGGAAAGTGTGTCTGGGTTGATCATGCCGACTGCGGTCATGATACTCAGCGTCAAGTGGGTTTCTTTGCTCAGTGGCAGCGTGAAATCCGCGCGTTGAGGGTAGCACAAGCGCGAATGAGTACGACTTCGTTCAACGCATCTGCCAGATCAAATATATGGTCAAATCCACTCGACCAGTCTTGATGTTGTTCTTTTGCAAGGTGGCTCCACGTCATCTGTATCACTTTTTGTTTTGTTGTGTTTTGTTGTTCATGTTTTGTGGGCTTTTTTCTTTCTTGTTTCTGCACGGTTCACTGTTTCTCACACGCGTGCGGTCTGCTGTGTCTCCTATGCTGGTGGTGTGTAGACCGTCACCATATGACGCAATCCCTGGGAGATGAGGGAGATGCCCATCACCTTGCCATCCTTGAGTCCGGCGAGTAGCATAGAGGGGGTGAACTGCAGGTCGAGCACGGCGCACAGCGGGTACAAGATGGGATTGTTCACGCCCACCCCCGCCGCACTGCCCTTCGCTGCGCCACTCGCACTGCTGTCGTGCGTCGAGCCGCTGCTGTGCGCGGCGCCGGACTTCCCAAGCGTCAGGCCCGTTGAGGTGGTGAAGGACAGCACCGCGGCGTCGTACAGTACGCTCTGCATCGGGCGGTCGTGGAAGAACGCGGCTGTGCGCTGCGCCAGCACTTCCTCCACCGTCGCGCCGCCGCCGCCGCCGCTCGCGCGCGTGCTGCCGAACCCGCCGCCTTCGGCCATCGGTGTGCCTGCGCGGGTCTCAGGGGCGTGGTAGCCGTACGCGGGCTCGCCGTCGTCCTCAGCGCGCACCTTGGCGCGTCGTGTAGCGAGTGCGAGCTGCTCGACCGTCAGCACGAGGGCATCGCCTGTGGAGGTGCCAAGGGCAATCAGCCCATCGTGCCCGCTGGCCACGACGGTGGTCACGACCGCCGCGGTGCTGGTGGCGGCGGCAGAGTGCGGTGACGTGGAGGCCAGCACGCGCGCCAGCGGGGCCTCGCCAATGAGCGTGAGCGCACCGCGACGGACCTCGTAGAGCGCCATGTGTCCGGCCAGGGAGACGCACAACACCGCGTCCAGTGCGTCCACGTACACGGCGTACTCGGGCAGGAAGGGCAGCGCACAGCGTACGAGCACGCGGCCCTCGTCCTGCCCCACATCAATGAGAAGCAGCTCGCCGACCGGACGACGGGTGACCGCCTTGGTCGCGGCCACTGGTGCCGTGCTGGGGGAGGGCGTGGGTCCGGCAGAGTAGCCGCTGATGCTCGGCGACAGCAGCATCGGGGCCCCAGTGGCACCGCCCGCGCGTCGGGCCGCGGCCGTCGTGGCCGGCACGCGACCGGCGGCCTCGGCACTGGCGCACACCGCCCGGCGTGGAGCAGGGAAGTGCGGCTCCAGCACCGCGCCCGTCGCGCAGATAATGGAGCTGCGGCCGCCGGCGAAGAACACGCTGCGGACGGCGTAGGGGGCGAAGAGAGCAGTAAACCAATGCCGAGGCGCGGCCTGGACAGCCTCGGCGGTGAAGTGCCAGATGGCGACAGAGCCGTCCTGCAGACCGGCGGCAAAGAGGTAGCCGTTCAGCGAGAAGCTCGCACGCGTGATGGCGGTGTTGTAGTTGGGGCAGCGGAAGCAAGCCACGCATTCGGGGGAGGCAAAGGGGTAGAGGTCCACGTGGCCGTCGCGGTAGTTGGACAGGAAGAACGGCAGGTGCGGGTGCGACGACGGCGCCGACATGGGCGCGGTGGCCATGCGTGGCCGCAGACGCGCACACGCGCTCCCGCCGCCAGCCGATGGGGGAGGTACCGCCGCGGTGCGGGGCCTCTGCGGAGTCGGCTGATTTTGCTGATTTTGTTGATTTTGCTGATTTTGCTGATTTTGCTGATTTTGCTGCTGCTCGCGTGCGGCCGCCGCGGCGAGCCCGGCAGAAAAGATCTTGGTGGCTATGCTGCGCTCGGGCAGCTGCTGCTCCAGAGGCCACTCGTTGTCCCCCGCGAAGACCTCGCGCACGCCGTAGCTGACGCCGGTGCCCGACTCGTTCGACCAGACCAGGCTGTCGCAGCTGGAGCGATCAAAGTGCACATAGTAGACGCTATGGTGGCACACACGCAGCACGAGGCGATCCGTCGGCACGCACAGCGCGCGTGGCGCCTCTCCTTCACTACCGCCTCCCACACTCGCAACGCCAGGGCTGCCGACTGCCAGGACACCACTGGTGCCGCGCGCCAGCGTGGACAGGGGGGAGCCCGGCTGCGCAGGCTGCGGCATGCTCGCGTTCAGCGAGAGCTGCAGGAGGAGCTGGCGGAGCGATAGGTGGGTGTGGTGACGGCGCAGCCATGAGGACTTGACCACGCACCACAGCGGGGCCTCGCCATCCGTGAGCGTGCCATCCAGGGGTCCAGACGGCGCGGAGGGACGGCTCGAGAGCCGCGTCAGCAGGCTGGCGGCGGTGCGATGATCGGCTGTCGCCTGCCGCAACGCACGCATGAGTGAACGTGATGGGATCGCCCGCGAAGTGAGCACCGCCGTGGCCGGGTTCGTCGGGAACTGCCAGAACACCTCGGCGTATGTGGAGCACACTTGGCACAGCAACACCGCTGTGCGGCGCTGCGTCCGGAGTTGGGGCGGCACGCGCATGACGGACGCGTTGGTCACCCCCTGTGCAAGGAGAGAGGCCTCGCTGAAGAACGTGTACGGCGGGGCTGCCCAAGTGGGGGCCAGCGTGCGCGCCGCACGCGTCACCGCGGAAGTCTCGTCATCGTCCCCATCACACGCCTCTGCCGCCTCGTCGGCGTGCAGCGTGCCTTCCTGGGCGACCACGCGCGCAACGGTGAGCTCCGCGGCGGCGGTGCCGAGGGCCGCGCAGAGGGTCAGCGACGTCTGCTTGAGCGCGAGCTCCATCTCGAGGAGCACCCCGTTCGGATCGGTCAGCACGCTGACATCCGGCCGCCGGCCGCGCGTCCAGCCCGCGCACATCAGGCGCGCGATCAGCTCGTCGGCGAGCGCGTTGAAGCGCAGAGTGGCGATGTTGGCCGCGCAACACACCATGAGCCAGCCCGCGAACGGGTACGCGTGGGCAAGCACGTCCTCGCGGCCAGGGCCTGACTGGGCGGTGCCTTCCTGATCACCATCCCCATCATCGTCGTCGTCGGCATCGAGGACACCGAGGTCGATCGCCCGCTGCGTTGTCGGTGACCGTGGCTGCACCGCCGGCGCCATCATCGCGCGCAGCACCGTCAGCACACGCCAGTACTGGCGCAGTGCGCAGAGGCTGAATAAGGCCGACGAGAGCTCCTCCTCCGTGATGTGCAGTTGCGTGGTCGACGGGTCAGCGCGGTCAAAGGCGCTGGCGCCCGCGTCGTCAGGGCCGCGCCGGTACGGGCTGCCCTCGCTGCCCTCGCTGCCGTCCCCGATCGCCGACTCGGCAAAACCACCGGCAGTCTGCGACTTTTGGCGAGTGCGTGCCTCCTCAGCGGAGGCGGAGGCCAGAAGGGTGTCGAAGATGCTCTTGTGGGTGCCGACGCCGGCGTCGCTCCTGTCGTCATCGCTGTCGCTGCTGGCGGCCGCTGTCTCCAGATCAGGGGGCTGCAGGTCCTGGCTGTCGTGCCCGGTCTCCGCCGAGGCGTCGGTAGACAGTGTTGTGTTCGCGCGTGATGGCGTCACTGTCGGCGCTGGCAGCCAGAGCGGGTCCATGGGGCGGCTCCTCTGCCGGCCACGACGTGCCTCGGCACCCGCGGCGTCGACGTTGGCGGAGGCCACCGTCTCCGTCAGCTCCACGCGCATGTGGTGGAGGACGGCGACGAAGAAGGCCGTGCACGGATGAACGGGGGTAGAAGACGCGCTGGCGGAGGTCGAGGTGACGCAACAACGCAGGCGGTGCAGGTCCGTCGGCACGCGCAGAAGGGCGGACGCGAGCAGAACGTGCCGTGCACGGAGCGCGATCGCCGTCAGGGAAAGATGCAGCAGACTCACAAAGGTCAGGTGGGTGTGGAGGCCGGCGAGCACAGATGGTGTCGTCACGTCAGCCGCGCGCTGACGACGACTCCCCTCCTTGTCGCTGTCGTCGTCGTCGGTCGGTTCGACGTACACGCACTGCCGCAGCTCCGGCTCGAGTGCCTCCAGCAGAGCCGCCAGGCACCATTGCATCCGCGTCAGCGGGCACGCCTGCGCGGCGGTGGCCAAGAAGAGCGAGGCCAGCAGCGCGTAGAGAACCTTGTCCCGTTGTCCGCTGGCACCACCAGCAGTCGCAGCGGCGTTGCTGTCGTGGCCAGCGTCCGCCGTCGTGTGCGTCAGGCGGTGGATTTGGGAAGACATGTACCGCAGCTCCGCGGAGAGAGCGGAGACAGCAGAGGCGTCCAGCATACTTCGCG
This sequence comes from Wallacemonas sp. Wsd, assembly GCA_030849645.1. NCBI lineage: Eukaryota > Euglenozoa > Kinetoplastea > Trypanosomatida > Trypanosomatidae > Wallacemonas > Wallacemonas sp. Wsd. The sequence continues at coordinate 46,834 of JASANQ010001301.1, read as the reverse complement.
GGGCCTCTGCGAGGGCACCACCACCAGCACCAACACCGATGGCCAATGTCGTTGTTGTCGTTGTTGTTGTCGTGGCACCACTACCCGCACCGGCCATCGCGGCCGCCACCGCAGCCAAGGAGGGCACGCCGTCATCATCGTCGCTGCTGCTGTCGTCGCCGAACCCCTTGAAGGCGAGCGTGCCACTCGCGTAGTCGGCGACCATCGCCGGCGGCTTCGCAGCCGGGGGTGGCGGAGAGGCAACGGCAGCCTTGGGCATGACGCCGCTCGCCAGTGACGGCGATGGGTGCGCGCTCTCGTCCGCACGCAGCGCGACCAGACGCGCGAGCATGGCCTGCGCATCGTGCAGGTGCAGCCCGCACTGGAGGAGCAGCCGGCGCGTAAAGCAGAACCGCGACAGGCGCATGAGGCAGACGATCTCCTGCGTGGCGGGAAGAATGTGCTCGCCTCGGTGAGCCAGGGCGACGACGCCACCTTCACGCACGTAGTGGAGGACCGAGAGCACTTCCGGGTGGCCGGTCGGGTGGCGTGCTAGCCGCTGCAGCGCCTCGACCTTGGCCGTGCTGTCCCCCTCCAGCCAGCTGAGGCACAGGTCCTCCCAGACATCGACGTCCGAGACGGTGCTCTCCGTGTGCCGCAGCTCGCGGTACCACTGGAGATCCTCGCGAAGGGTCGGCACGACCGAACTGTCGTCCTCGGGCTCATCCTCGGACTCGTCTGTCGGTTTTTGTGGTGCTTGCGGTGCTCGCGGTGTCTGCGGAACGCCAAGGCCGAACCCGCCGAGGCCGCCGCTGCCGAGCGTGGTCGCGTAGCTCGCACCAGCACGCAGCACAAACAGCGCCAGTGCGGGATTGCCGGCGCGCTGCAGCACAATCTGCGCGGCGCTGCGCACATCGCCGGCGAGAATGAAGAAGGCTGCGCCGTAGAGGGGCATGTTCTTGCCTACCGCCGCAAACGCGTTCGCCGAGGCCGCCTCACGGTTCAGTGCGTCGCTGAAGTCGCGAAGAAAGAAGGCCTGCAGGCGCAGATTGCCTTGCTGCTTGCACAGGGCCGCGAGGGTGCCGACCCTCTGGGCCACGCAGTACATGAGCGCGCAGTCGACCAGAGACTTGCTACGCTGATACTGCGCGCGTGCAATCTGCTCGGCAAGATAGCGCAACTGTGGCACGGACAGCAGCCAGTACGTGGCCCCGCTACGCTCCACCATCTCCCAGGTCAGGCCACCACCACCACCTGCACCACCACCAACCCCATCCGACGACGGCAGCGACGACGGGCCGTGCGTGTCCTGCGAGAAGAAGAGGGTCTTGGTGAGCACCGGTTGCGAGTCCGACAGCGCCGCCCACGCGTACGACGCCGTAGTCACGGCACGCGCGGCGGTCTTGCCTTGCTCAAAAAACAAAATCGAGGACGGTTCGATCGTGTTCGCGTTGCCGCTGGTGGTGCTGGTGCTCTCCGGCAGGCGCAGACGCCGCCGCAGCGATGCGAGCCGATAGAAGAAAAAGAACCGCGTCGCGGCCTCGTCAACGTTACGGCTCAGCGTTCCGACGGAGCTCAGTGCCTCGATGATACAGAGGAGCCCCATCTGTGCGCCGCTGCTGAGGCCTTCAATGTTGACCTGCGGAATAGACTCGGACAAGTACGTGAGTGCGCGCTGGTCGGTGAACACGTCGGCGAAGCGCACCTTGGCGGACGTGGCCGCGCCGGCCTCGGCAGCGCGGTCGTAGCTCGTGAGTGAGGCCTGCACCTCCGCCGAGTCGAGCGTCAGCGGCGGCGGGCACACGACAGGCACGGCCAGCTCCGCGCAGGCGCCCGCCACACCGGCATCGCGGAGTCCGCTGGAGATGACGCTCGTGCAGAGGCGGCGCGCCAGGCACGAGGCCGCGAGCGTGGCGTCCATCTCGACGGCGTTGAAGCCCGCGTCGGCAGCGCTGGCGGGTGACGGCGGCGAGGGCCGCTCCGACTCCGCCGCCACGACGGTGTGCATGTCGAGGGTGCCTTTGATCGCCCCGGCCAGGCGCTCGAGCACGGCACGCACGAGGTCCCAGCGCGCCATGCCGATGAGCTGCATCACCGCATCCGGGTGGTACGACGAGACCAGGCCCGCCGCGAGGCCGGTGCACACGTCAGGCAGGCGCGCGAGACCAGAGGCAAACGGCGCGTCGTGCAGCAGCAAGCACTCGCGCGCGCTGGTGGCGACGAGGAGCTGGGTGCTTTGAAAGCTCTTCACACTGCGCTGCGGACGCACGCCGGACCACCGCACGGCATCACACGCGGTCACGGCAGGCGAGGACGAAGAGCAAGACGGCGAGGCCAGTGTGGATGGTGTGGCTGCGAGCGCGTAGCACCACGTGCTGTCACGCACATAGTGATAGCCCGTGGGGGGGTGCGCGCTGGCGGTGGGGAAGCACCGCAGCCAGCGCGCCAGCACGGTGCTGGGTGGACGGCCCGTGACAGCGGGCTCCGTCGTCGTCGTCGGTGTTGTCGTCTCGGCGTCCTTCTTCTGTAGCACCGTGAGCACCTCGCCACGGCCGCCAAGGAAGAAGGCGCTGACGTCATCGATGGTGTGCTCCAGACTCACGACGCCCGCCTGTGCGCTGCGGATCTCGCCGTTGGGGAGAGTGTCTCCGGACTGGTCGTCGGCACCGGTGGCGGTGGTGCACACATGCTGCGCCGTCGTCAGGCCGTACAACAAGAGCTGCGAGGTGTGCGGCCTCGCCTCCCCGTCCGGGCACAGCGCCAGTCGCACGCCAATCACAATGTCGTTGTTGACGAGCTGCTTGCTTTTCATCTCCAGCAGCACGCGGCGTCGGTGAGTGGTGGGGTCCGTCAGCGGCACGCGCAGGACCCTCGTGCCATCGAGCACCGACGCGGACACGGAGACGTCCACCGCGGTTGCGCCAGGCGAGGCAGGTCGCACGCGGCAGGTCACCTGATCGGTCTGGAGAATGCCGCAGTGCTCGTTGCTGCACGGGGTGGCACTGAGCTGGCGGCGCAGTCGGTGCAGCAACACCACGTCCGCCTCGGCCGAGTTCGATGTGGCCGCCGGCAGCGGAGCCTCAGCCTCGGCGTCAGCCTCGGCATCGAGCGAAAAGTCAGCCGGCACGGGCAGCACTCGGGCGGGCTGCGCATGCGGGACGTGTACTACGGCCGCCGCGAGGCTCGACTGTGTGGGGCCAAGGCTCTCCACAGTGACAGGCGGCAAGAGCACGACGAACTGTGCGGCGGCAGCGGTGGTGGCGTTCGGTGCGGTGGATGTGTCAGACGTCGGCAGCACACGCCGCGAGAGCCTCAGCGCGACCCCGTCCGGCATGGCGCACGCCCTCGTAATGTGGAACGCGCCGCCCTCGGCCGCGTCGTTGCTGTCGAGAAGCGCGTCGGACGCGGTCAGCGGGGCCACCGTAAGGAGCTGCGGCATCAGCCCTTGCTCGCTGCGGCTCTGCGCAAAAAGTGCAACAGCGCGTGAGCAGGCAGACACGGCGCACGCACTGCTCTGCCGACTGCCCTCGCTCGCTGCATCTGCTTCCTGTTGAGTAGGTGTCGTCGTTGTCGTTGTTGTCGTCGTGGGCAGCTGCAGCAGCGCCGCGACGAGGGTTTCTGAGCCGTCCCCACCGTCCACGCTCGCCCAGGCGCTCGGCGTGGCGAAACTGAGCAGCGAGGTGACCCTGTAAGCCCCGAGTGTCAAGAAGCACTCCACCTTGTACGCCAGCGACGTGAGATCGACCATCACCACGGCCATGACCGCGGTGTCGAAGGTGGCAACGAAGCGGTACCGGCGCGTGTTCATAAAGAGCTGCGCCGTGCCGGAGAGCGGCGCGCCGAACTCCACCGTGCGACTCCGCCAGGCGGGCAGCACGTGCATCGCGCGCAGCGCACCGTACGACTCGAGCAGCGGTGCCAAGAGCTGGGCCGCGACGTGGCCCTCCGCGCGCTGCTTGGCAAAGCTGGCGTGGCGCTGCTGGCCAAACCGATAGCTCGAGGTCCGCACGGTGCCATCGCCCTCGACGTGAAAGAAGGTGAGCTCGTTGCCCAGCGACGCCGGTGTGGAGGACCGCGAGAAGGTCGGCACCAGCTGCGTGCGGAGCGTGGACGCTAGCGCCGCCTCCAGTGCCGCCGTGCTCGGCCGACGGGGCAGCGTGCCGGCGTGCGAGAGCGGGATCGTGCCGGCCGGGATGAGCTGCACGAGGCCATCGCGGTGAACGCGGTGACCGCACACGCCGTCGTCCTCAGCCGCACTCGTCGTGGCGGCCGCCGCGTCAACGTCGCCGTCCACGTTTGAAAACGGCGGCAGCACCGGCAGCGACTGAATCGTGAAGAGGGCCATGGTCACCTCCTCGGCAGGGGCGTCGGGGTGCGCGCAGGTGACGCAGAGCAGCGTGTGCGCGGCGACTCGGTGCCAGCGCATGTCGCAAATGACGTACGAGCCGAGTGGAGCGGTGAGACCGCGCTCGGAGAGCTGCATGCCAATCCCTGTGGTGGGCTGGTGAGGGCCGGACCGCTCGTCGCGCAGCGCGGACGTGGTCCCATCCGTGGTGGCGCGGCTCGTCGTGCTTGTCGGCGGGAAGCCCGGCGGGTAGGACGGCACCATCGTCGGTGAAAAGGCGGGCGTGACGGCGTACGAGCTGCTCGACGGTGACGCAGAGCCTGTGCCGGCCCCGTCGTCCGTTGACGTCGCGGCGTCGCCCCGCGCGGTGGACGTCGCCTTGCACGGGAAGACCACCACCGTCGAGCCCGGCAGCGTCAGGGCCACGTGATGGTTCACAGGGCAGACCGCGAGCTTCTGGTACGTGCCGATGCTCCGCCACAGCACGGTCGCCTCCACCACGTCGTTATCTCGACGACGCGCGGTGCTGCTCGTCGTCGTTGTGTTCGTCGTCATCGTGTTCGTCGTCGTTGTGTTCGTCGCACCACTGGTTTCGCTGCCGTTGAGGCGCACGCGCAGCAGCACCACTTCCTCCGCAGAGAGCACGCACACGGTGTCCTCCGAGGCGAACTCCACCCGTCGAATCACGGTGCGGCTCGCTGGCTGGTGGCGCACACGGATGCTGAACACGCTGGCGGCGTTGGCCGCGGGTACGGCCGCTGTCGGCCGTCCGCCGTAGCCGAGCGGGTTGGAGGCACGGAGGGGTGGAATGGCACCCTTGGCGAGGGGGGCGACTGCCGAGAGGTGGTGGTCAATGACGGCCGGTACACCAATGAGACAGCAGCGCAGACTGCGCGACTGCAGCAGGCTGGACTCGGTGGACGCCGAGAGCGGCGCAGCGGTGGTGTTGGCGGTGCTGGTACCCCGTACCCCGTGGAGGGCTTCGACGCTGTGCGTACGACCATCTGCGCCGAACGCGTGGCTGCTGTTGTGGCTGCCGGTGCCGCCCGCGGCTGCCCCAGACCCGGCGAGCATCTCGCTCGATGACGCGGCGTTGCGCCACACCTCGTCCAAGTCGTCGAGCTCGAACAGGAGGATGCCCGCGTTGGTCGCCACGGCCACGCGGAACGAAAAGAGCGAGAACACGCAGATGGACACGTCGTGCACGGTGAGCGCGTTGGCCTCACTCGCCGGGCGATTCAGCGACGGGCGCGTCGACGGCGGGGAGGAAGGCGCCATCAGAAGTCGTGATGGCACGTAGGACGACAAGATGTTGCTCTCCGCAATCAACACGCCTTGCTTCAAAAAGATGAGTCGATCGCCGCTGACGAGCATGGCGGTACGCAGCTCGCCATGGGTGTCGACAGCGTGGACAGCATGCGTGCCCTGCTGTGGAAAGTACACGTGCGACGAGGAGGCAAGCGACTTTGGAGTGGGGGAAGCCATGATCGCTGCTTTTGGTATGACGTGTTGATTGTGCTAGAATTTTTTTTGTGGAGTAGGGGGAAAAAAGAGAAAACGGAAGAAGGCAATCAGAAGCGATAGTACAAATAAATCCAAAGAAAAAAAAGGCAAGAAAATGGCAACGCTGTCTCGCCGAACAGCAAATGTCAACTAGATCTGAATACTGCTTGGGAGAAAATCAAAATTCAATCAAGAAAACGCAACGCAAGCACATGAGATGTTAGATGATGGACAAGAGTTGAATATGAGATCGGAACGGTTGTGTAGTCAGTCGAGAAATACTGTTGTTGTTGTTGTTTTGTGCCAAATGCACGCGAGTCGTTCGTAACCCAAGCCCTAGCACCTGGAAGGACACACTTTGGTGTTGTACAGTAGGTGCTCCCTCTTTCCGTGTGTGCTATGCTTAGTGTTGTCTCCATGCGAAACGTGCAACGCTTCAACGTGGATTGAATGCGAAGAACACATGGCTGCTGTTCTTGGGGGTTTTCATGGGGGGAGTTGAGTGCCGCTGCGTTGACAAGAAATTCGTGGTGTGCTTGTGGCGCTTTTCGACTATTTTTGGTGTTTGGTTGGTTGGTTTTGGTTAGCACGCGTTACGTTGCGTTGCGATTGCCATTTTTCTTTTTGTTTGTTTTTATTGGGTGTCAAGCGCCTTGGTTGCGCTTTGTTGTTGTTTTGTTGGGGGGTGCCGTTGTTGCTCATAGCGTCATAGCGTGGAGGCCTCCGCGCTCTATAGCCTAGGAAGCACGGCGACCGGCACGTCGCGTACCCACTCCTCCAGCATCCGCTCCTCCTGCTCGGGTGCCAGTGCCGCGACCGTGCCTGCGACAGTCGCGGCCGGTCCAGCCGCCATCACCGCGGGCAGTGTGGCCTGCGTCACGACAAGCTGGCCGAGGCCGCGCTCTGACACGAATAAAAGGAGACGCTTTGTCGTGCCAATGTCGAGCCAGACAGACCACGTCTCGCCCATGCCCTTGGCCGCTGTCGCGGCGGTGGCGGCGCTGGTGCGGTTCGAGCCCGCCACGGGACGCGCAGATGTGGCGATGTTCGTCAGGCAATGTGTGCGCGCGGTGTGGGGTGGCTGCAACTTGCGCTGGCGAACCACAAGAACGCCGGGGCGATCGAGGTGACTCCTGGCACCGACGTTGCCGAGGTTCTTCACGTCGAGGTCGTACTGGTACTCGGAGATGGCGTAGTCAATGTACTCGGCAGCACTGCGGCCGTCCGCGACGACGGTCCACACAGCAGAGAGGCACGCGAAGGGCGGCAGGCGCTCGGCGGACACGGACGCGGTGGCCGGACCTGCGGTACTCGGGGAGAGCAGCGGCGAGGTCGCGCACGACGTGGTCGCCGACGACACCGCGCCGTGCTCCTCCGTGGCCCCTGGCAGGGACGACGACGACAGAAACGTGAAGGAGACGGACGGCTGCGCGTAGACGGTGAGGGAGCCGCGGCTCGTGAAGTAGTACGCGGCGGTCGGTACCACCACCGCGTTCCGGTAGCGCGCGTCGCCTGCCGGCACCTCGAGGAGAAGCTCGCCCTGCTGGAATACGGCGCCGGGGACGGTGTCGGGCGTCGGCTTGCACAGAGAGCCCCACTCGCTCGCCGTCGGGGCCGTGACGAGCATCTCATCAATCATAAAGTTGCACGTCGCGCGCACAAGGGCCTCACGCGCGCGCACGGCCGCGTCGCCGCCGTCCTTCACGCCCTGCAGGGCGGCCGCGGTGGAGGCGCGCCACGTCAGAGGCTCCAGCGGGTGCAGGGGGGTGATGACCAGCAGCGCCACCGCGCTCTGCACGCGTGGGGCGATGAGGCCGATCACGTACCCCACCGCCGTCTTGGCCTCGTCGGCCGCGCCCGTCTTGGGCGGTTCGAGGAGGTAAAAGGTGCATCGCGCTGGCACCCGGCCCGCGGCGTGCAGGCCCGTGCACCACGCGTGGTTGATGTCGTCCCGCCCGGACAGTGCCGAGTGCGGTGCCTCGCCAATCACGGTGTCAGCGCACTGTGACTCGACCGCGGCCACGAACGCGGCGCTCGGGACGAAGCGGGTGGCGTGCTTGAGGAAAGAAACGGGCTCCAGTGTCCAGCCCTGGCGGGTCACCAGCGAGCGCGCCGCCACGTGGGCCTCCAGGATCGCCTCGATGCTGCGGTAGTTGTACAGTGAGAAGAGCGGGTGCTGCGCGACGGGCAGCGTGGCCAGGGCGATGGGGTGCCGCATCGCCTCCGTCGTCCGCTCCCGCTCCAGCATGCGCAGCGGAATCTCCATCACAAGGTCCTCGCTCGATAGTTTCAGACCGTGCGTCACCAGCTGCCGAAGCGCCTCCGTTGAGGTCGTCGTCGTGGAGCCGTCCAGGGATCGCCCATGTTGGCGTCCAACATTCCAGTGCGTGTGAAAGAGCGAGATATCCACCCGCTCCACCTGATCGCGTCGGCTGCCGTCGCTTCGGCGCACCGATGCCGTCAAGCGTGTGGTGTAGAGCCGGCGGAAGCTCATCACCGTGCGAGCGGACTTGGCGAAGATGCCCATGGACGGCATGCCCCGCTCTGCCAGCGTGAGTGGCGAGCACACCTGCCGCAGGGCGAGCGTGGTCATCTCCTCCTCCGTCGCAGTGCGGTCGAGGTGCCGCGCGCCGGCCGGGCCGTCCTGGTCGGGCTGATCGAGCGCGGCATGAGGGTCTGCAACCGCGCGCAGGTGCGGAAGCTCCAGCAGCGGTTGCACGTACCGCCTCTTCGCCTCCTGCAGAATCGCCTCCGCCGTGCTTTCCGCCTCCCGTGACGCCCCGTCGGCGGTGTCGAGCACAACTTGAATGAATACGTGAAAGGAGGGCAGCAGCCGGGCGGCGATGCAGTCAATTGGTGTGCGAATCATCCGATCCTGCTGCTCATCCAGCCCAGCCGCAGTCGCCGCACACTCTGGCGCGCTGGCAGCCGATGCCGGTGCCGCCGCGTCAGAGTTGCTCGCCGCATCCAGCAGCGTTGAGAAGGGCAGTCGTGGCTGCTGCGATGGAGCGAGTGCGGGCACGAGGTCGTCCGTGATCTCCTCAGTGCGCGCAAGCAGCGGCAGCCGATCCGGGCGGCACGGTGGCATTACCTGCAGCACCTTCTGCATGTCCTCCTCGCCAAGCGTGCGCGCGGCGGAGCGACTGCTTTGGTCGTAGAGGCGCGGACGAAAGTACTCGGTGAAGTAGATGGTATCACCGAGGTGGTCGCAGCTCTCACAGCGCAGAACGTTCATGGACCCTTCGTAAAAGGCCGCCTGTGTCGGGCCCTGGGATCCATTGGGCGGTGCTGGACGCACGCAGCACGGGACCACGTGTGAGGACACGTCGATCGTCCACCCGACTGGCAGTGGGAGAGCGCCGATAGAAAGGCCCTCCGTCTTTGTCAGCGTCACAGCAGGCATTTCGTGATGTGTGGGTGTGTTTGTCTGTATGTCTGTATTGTGTTGTTGTCCGTGCTCTCTTGCTGTGCGTACGATTGCGTATGGGCTTTTTTTTTTGTCTGTATCCGTGCACGTTGGGCCTGTGCAGAACAGAAGAATGATGTGAAAATGTACTGGCAAACGGGGCAACAAATAAAACGAAGTCGGGGGAGTGAGATAGAATGTGAAACCGACAAGGCAAGCGGCGCACAGGTCCTGATGAACTACGTGGCTTCTACGCCGCGTCGTCCGTAGGCTGGTCACCAAGGGGTTACGTACAGAGTAAATGGTGATGAGAAGGAGTGGCTCACAGCATATGATTGCGCTTGCCTTTTTTTTTTTGTATCTGTCCTTCATGACTTGCTCTTTTTCTTTCTTCTTTTTCTTTAAAGGGGGGCGTGTTCTCCGTCTCTCTGTGAGTAGTAGGATGCGTCTCGGTATTAGTCTCCACGAAAAAGAGTGAGATGAACAGCTAACGGGCAAACGATCGCGGAAAAAACAGACGCAAATCGTCACCGTCAAAATTAGGCAAGAAACGAAGTAAAGCAAATAAAGTGCGGAACCGTAGCACAAGAGTGAAACACGTGGCGGTCACAACAATTATGGTGACGACTGGAGGACGTGAACGAAGCATGGTACTCTCCTTCACCGTCCCGCTCGCACAGGCACACTCATGCACGGCTTGTCAACCGCGCACACAACTTGGTCCAGCTCCAGCACCACCGATCGCGCACAGGCAGATTCACCACAATGAATCCAATCATCACCATCACCGCGCCGATCACATACACAACGCTGTAGCGTCTTCCTCGAACAATCGCGTCGCACACCATCGCTAGCGGTGTCGTCAATGACAAACCTAGCGTGGCCACCACGGGCGACGTCAGCACCACGCTTCGCGCCCACAAGACATCGCTGAGGTTGGTGCCGATGAGCGCGTTCAGAAGCAAGGGCCAGAACTGAGCCATGGACGGCAAGGCAAACGTCTCGATGCCCAGCCAGTGCAGCAGGAACAAGCCCGGCCACAGCGCCGCCAGATTGATCACCCCGACCGCCCCGAACACTGCGCCCATCGGATAGCGGTCGTCGTCCGGCAAGCCCCACTTGAGAATGGACGTGTACGTGGCGTAAAAAAAGGCAGAGGCCAGTGCGATGACATCGCCAATCAGTGTGTTCTTCTGGCTGTCGCTGCTGCTCTTGTTGTCGGCGAGGCCGACCATGATGCTGCCGGCCATGCACAGCGCAACGGCGAACAGCCGCACTGGGCCAACAGACTGGTTCAGCAGCACCACAGACATCAACAGCGTCCAGATAGACGAGGTTGAGCTGAGCACCGTGTTCGACGCAACCGAGGTGATGGAGAGAGAGGCATTGAACAGGTAGTTCGCGAAGAACCAGAAAGGGCAGAAGAGGGCCGCGCAGAACCATATTTTTTTCAGCGAGTAGGGCCGCACGCGGTCGATGTGCACACGCACCACGGACTCAGTGCCATTGGCATGGCGCTCCATCACGTCCCTGTACTCCTCCACGCTGCACAGGCTCGCCGTCAGCGAGGTGCTCTGCTCGTAGTCGAAGCAGGCGTCTCGTTGCATAGCGAGCTCCCGCGCCGCACCGGCTTCCAGCACAGTAGAAGGCGCTCGTCTCCTGCCGCGCACGGTGGTGGTGGTGGCGTCCGCTGTCTCGTCGTGGGCTTCCGTGGCATCGTCCTCCTCGCCATCGTGGCGCACGACCAGGTCTGGTTCGTCCACAAAGATGGGCTGATCGCGTGTGTCCTCGTCTAGACGCAGTCTCTGCCACTGGCGCGAGACGAGGAAGCCAATATTCCATAAACTGAAGCCCGTCGTGTTGAAGTAGGTCAGAAAGTACGGCTTGTTGAACTCCAGCTCGCCAAAGATGTACTGAATCCACTCCGAAGACGCCACCCAGATCACGGTCACACAGAGGATCAGCACAATACCAAGTCCATACTTGGAGACGCGCAGCATTGTCTGCCACCGTCGCAGCGTCTCCCACGGAGCCCATCCAAAGCGGCTTGTCTGCACAGCAACAATCGTCTCGCCATCGGGTTCAAGTAGCCTGGTTTGGGGAGAATTAGTGCTGTCCTCATGACGAGAACTCACAGGCTTTGTTTGCGGTACGTCTGATTCACCTGTCGCAAGCTCCTCATCCAGAGCACGCCGAGCATCCATGTGCGGGAAATGAAGGAGACTGCGGCGAGTCGGAGTGGGCGGGCAAAGAAAAAAAGAGCCAGAAAAAACGGTAGGCAACGAGGTGTGGCACGATACGACAACGAGAGAGAGAGAAGAAGAAGAAAAAGATAGCACGGGGAAGTCAAGAAAGCAAAGAATCAATGATATGAACAGTCCACCAATCTCGATCACTGAGGCAAGGCGTACGGGAAAAACAAGGGAGAAAAGTAAGTGAGCTCAATGTAAGAACTGCCACAGAGGCGAAGTGAAGAGGCTTTGTTGTGCCGGTGTGCGTGTGTAAAAGATGGAGAAACAAGGTGTACTGCGATAATGTGCTTGCGGAAACGCTGCCAAAGCTGTCAAGCTAGAGATACAAAGAAAGAAAGCACGTGCTTGGCTGCGGCTTCCCTTTTGAAGAAATCACGCAGCAGCAGAGAAGAGAAGACAGCAATTCACCACGATTGCACAAGGAAGTCGAAGAGAAGGAATGAAGTGGTGAAGGAGGGAGAGAGAGAGAGATGGGTAGTGTTGTCATTCGCTATTGCTTGAGCAGGAGAAGTGAAAGAGAGTTGGGCAGTTTGCGTGTTCTTTGCAGGCACATCGCTCTGTCCCGCACATCTGTCCAGGCCGTGGCAGTGGTGCGCTGGGGCCCAGCAGAGCAGCGCTGTAAGTGTCTCTGTCTTTTGTATCTGTCACGAATGTCCAGTACTATTCTGTGCTCGCAGCTTGGCGAAGCCACAAGCGAAAAAAAAAGACGGAAGGGGTACTCTCCTACTTGACTTGTACGAACTTCTTTTTGTTCGCTGTGTTGTTGTTTTTTGTTTTGCGTGTTGTTGTTGTTGTTGTTGTTGTTGTTTGTGGTCGTCACAAGCTGACGAAAGAGTTTCGATACAGTACAGGCTCACTTGAAAGCAATACAAGATAGCGCAACAAAAAAAAGTTGTTGTTTCCTTCCTCCACCAAAGCCAGTGGAGCCTCGTGCGCGCGCCTACCACTTGGTTTCCTTGCGCCGCTGTGTATTCTCAATTTTTGTGTCGTCTCGCATGCACAGTCCAAATGGCGGCACGCAGATGCCGCAATCGGATTGCAGGCACCTGTCCCACGTGTAAATACAGGGCACAAGGGTGTAAAAACAAAAGAGGCTAATCGCGTGCACAAGGGCCACGCGTCATGTCAATCACGGAACAAGCGGCCAAACCCTTTGAAGAACCACTTGGAGCTCTGCTCGTTTTGCTGCGCCGCGACCGCCGCAGCGGCCTGATCCGCCTTCTTACGCAGTTCACGCCTGCAGATGCGCAACTTTTCATCGAGCAGCGCGCAATTGTAGACGGTGGTGCACTCGAAGTGGTCCACCTCAAACTTAGAGGCCTTGGTGTAGACGATCTCCATGTACTTGGGCTTGTTCGGAAACAGCCGAACCTCCTCAATGTCGCTAATCATACGTTCTGTCGTCGAGAGGATCGCCTCCGCATTCGGACGCATCGTGTAGAGGTGCTCTCCATCAACGCACAGCGAGCGCTGCTGGCGGGCGCCATAGACGTTAATGCTGATGACCTCGAACTGCTGAAAGGAAAGCGCCTCGTCAGTGTCCATGTCGATCTCGATGTCCTCAGCCATCGGGTTCATCATGGGGCTGTACTGCTCCTCCGCGCCACGGCCCGTCACAAGCACCTCCGTCACGCCAAACCGATACAGCGTCAGCACCGTCATCTCTGCAATCGGAATGTTGAGCTGACCGCAGCCGGCACCAAAGTTGTAGAACTCGTTGATGTTGAGCTCAACCGGGCCGTACTTGATGCGGAGAGAGCCCTGGACAATCTCACTCCCAGGGAGCCGACGCGTGATGCACGGGTCGAGGTTCTCGGCGAGCATATCGGCGGGCACGCTGCAGTGCCGCGAGACTGGCTTAGCCTGCGGGTCAAGCGGACGGACAATGACGGTCAGCGAGACGTCCTGCGTGGTCGTGGGGAGCAGCTGGGTGCGTTGGGGAAACAAGTAGAGCTTCGCCGCAGGCAGGGGTGTGACCGCATAGCAAGTGAAGTTCTGCGCGGGCAAGTCAAGCTGCACAGCCATCTCCTCCTCGCCCGTGAACTCGTCGGCAATGTAGAGGCGATAGTGCCGTGCGTTGGTGCTGTAGCGTTGCGACAACACCTCGTCGGCCGCCACGTTCTGCTTCAAAAAGTTGTTGACAATTTCGACGCCGTGAAAGTTGCTATTGGGCATGGAAACGTTAGAAGAAGTCCGCTTCCCTTGTGGGTTCAAGAAGGTGCAGAAGATCCGCAGTTCACGCGTCTGCGGCTCAAACTCCGCCATGGAGATGGAGGCACTGCGGCTCCCCATGAGGCTCGCACCACGGTCAGCGGGGGCAGGATTGGGCGGGCTCCCGGTTTGGTTAGTGCCCGTTGCACCGAGCGCGCCAAAGCCTGGCGGCCAGTACACGTGTGTCTCCCGCATCTCCTGCAGCTCGTCCTCCCGCAGAGTCCAGACCTCGCCGAGCGGATCGGGCTCGGGTTTGTTCGCCGACTCCTCAATCCATCGCGCACGCAGAGAAGGCTGATAGTACTCTTGCTTGTCTTTCTCACGCTTGAGATCGTTTTCCAGGTCAATGCCTGTGATGTCAACCGCCCATCGCATCATCTTCGCAAATGATCAGAGCAGATCAGGTGTGTCGACTGACGCAAACGTCAGTGTAGTGTGCCTGTGCGTGTGTGTGTGCGCGTCTGAGTGTGCACGCGTATGTGTCCTCTAGGAAGAAGAGAAGCGACGCAAAATGGGATGCCAGCAAAATGGCAGAGCACAGCGCAGTGAGGGGGTGAAGTTGGAGGGGTCTACCACGAACGAGAGCCAACGCAAGCACCCGAGGAAAAGGAGGGAAAAAAAGAAGTGAAGTAAGTGATACACGCAGGTGAGGTGCAGAGAAAACCTCACACTTCCACAAACCGAGGGGGGCAATCAAAAATAGGAGTAGAAAAAGTACACAGAGAAAAAAACGATGATAGCCCCTGTACTTGGGACAAGGTGCTGAGTGTGTGTGTTTTTGAATGGCACACACTCTCTCTCACACGCGCGCGCGATACTATGACTTTTAGCACGAGGAAGAAAGGGCAGAGAAGAAATGAAACGGGACAAAAAGACAAGAGAGAGCATTGTGGAGTTGGTGAAGTGTGTGTGAGTGTTTTTGTTTGTTTTTTGAGTGTGTGTGCGTGCAGGTCGTCACTCGGACAAGACGCCGGTGCCCGCGCGCCGTGTCACGATTATTCCACCGCGATGCAAGCATAGCTCGTCACACTTTCACAGTAGTTGCTCGACAAGGCGAGCAAAGAGATCAGCGGTGCTGCGCACGAATTACAATGATGAGACACACTTGTAACTGTGTGTGTGTGTGTGTGTGTGTGTGTGTGTGAAAGAGAAAGTGTGTGCGCGTCTGTACATCCCTGCGCGAGGAACAGGAGAAAGCTGCGGTATTTCCACAGGCCCTCATCACCTCGGCGATACTTATTTCTTTGTAATGGGTCGTGAGTTTGGAAGTGTTGCTGTAACTCGGGCAAGTGGTGTGGCTCTTGCCGTCACTATACATGGGGTGATGCCACAGAAGATGGTGAACCAAAACGAAAACAAGTGAGTACAATTGGAACGAGGCAAGTGAACAAACATAAGCAGCCTTGCATGATAGCATGCGGGTCTCAAAAAAAAAAAGAAGAAGGGAAAAGGCTGTGTGTCCCGCGCTTCTGCATGCGTATACGCTACGAGGGATTGTTCGTAAATACTTTCCCGCGAGACTCCTTCTTGTGGTGGAGTTTGGTTTCCTCATCACCACAACTGTGTGTATGTGTGTTGGGGGGGGGGAGAGAGAGAGAGAGAGGGAGCTCACGTAGGGTAGTGACTGAGCGCACGCTTGAGGTCATCAATGAGAGGTTGCTGAGAGTGAATATACGCGGTGAGCTCCTTGTGTCGCTCGGTCAAATCAACTACCTGGATGCGCGCTTGGTTGATCGCCTCCTTGCGCTTGCTGTAGTCTAGCAGCAGGTCCTCGGAGCCCACAAGGGGCATCTGCTCACGCATGCGCTGGTTTGCCTTGGACAGGCCATCGCGTCGTCTCTTGGTCTGCGCGAGGCTATCGCGGACGCCATTGAGCTCCCCTTCCGTTGAGGAGACCTGCTGGCGCAGCTGACTATTCTCGCCACGCATGAACTCAAGCTTCTCCTTGACGTGCGTGAGAACGTGGATGGTCGTGGTAACCTTGCGCCGCAGCTTCATCAGGTCCTCGTTGCGCTCCTCGATCTTTTCGTTCAGGTTGCTGTTTTCGATCTTCAGCTGTTCGAAGTCAATCAGATACATGCCCGTGGTGGGTGCGCTGCTCGGGGTGCCGTCGGTGGCACCGCCGGCTCTGGGGTTTGTGTGCTGGTTCTCAGACTCGACCGCGCTGCGCTTGATGCGGGTGAGTTGGTTTTGCAGCTGGATGTAGCGGATGCGGGCAGTCTGGATCTTGGCGCGCTGTGTGTCCTCCGTTTCAAGGAACTTGACGACGTCCTCCTCCGGGATCGGCTTGCTGGAGCGAAGAAAGCTGCTGTTACGCGCCATCTCCGCAATGTACTCCTTGAAGTTGAACTCCTGCATGCGAACGTCATCGATGGCGTTGCGGTATTGCATTTGGAGTGCATCGAGGTCGGTCTCGGCGGCGGCGCGGCGCGCGGCCGCACGCTGCTTCTCCTCTCGGAGCTGCCGCACAGCAAACCAGTACTGCTGCTCCGCCTGCGGGGACGTCAGCACGGCGCCATCCTCGGTATCATCGCCGTAACGTGCGCGCTGCTCGTTGAAGTACTGCGCCAAGTACCGTTGCAGTGTCACGTTCTGCTCCATAATAGTGTCCCGCTCCATCAGCAGACGACGGTACTCCTCCACCAGCGCCTCCTGCTTCTCCTCGGGGGACAGGGGAGTCGCATCCTCTTCCTCCTCGGTGCCGTCAGCCTGGCGGAGCAGCTCCGCCTCAGCCGCCATGGCCGCATCCCGCGCGTTCTTGAGCGCGCGCGTCGCATCACGCTCCGCCATTTGCCGAGCCACGTGATTGCGCCATCGTTCCTGGATAACGGTGGCTGCCTTGATCTGCTGGGCCTCCTCCCGCTTCTTTGCCTGGAGCTCCTCGTAGTTCATCACAACAACTCTAACAAGAGGGACTAAACTGTCTGCTGTACCGTTTGTGTGCGTGAAAGGTAGAAAAGAGGCAGAGAAAAGTGTGGGGAGAGGGGAAAAAGAGTTGGAGGAGTAGTGAGTACGAGAGGTGGCGGAAGTCAAAGTGGACCGCAACGATCGGATGCCGAGAAGCGATTACTGAGAGTGCGCCATTCGTGCACGGGATCAGTGTCGAGTCAGTTCAAAGACGGCAGCGCCACGTGCAGACAGTTTCAGATGTGTCGCAGGAGCAGATTTCCCACACTGTGGAAGACCCACAACCGCTCAATTGGACTCGTCGGAGTTCGTCCAACGCGCCATGAAGCCAGAAGCGGCAAGTAGGTGGACTTCCTCGTGTGCCGTCGCACAGGCACGCCACATATTGGTAGAGTTTCGCTTTTCGTACTCAAGGCGTACACATCTCAAAATCAACGTCAACAACAACGACAACAACAACGACAACAACAACAACAAGGTTTCCATTTTCATGGTAGTGAAAAGGCCACAGCCAACAGATGCCAGTACTCTGCGCGTGTGTGGCTGCATGTTTTCGTGTGCTAGCTTTCAGCATTGTGTTACTCCGTGGTCACACGACGCCAGTCGAGCTGGCGGAGCTCCCTGTCGAGCTTGTTGTTGCGGCGATACAAGGGAAACATGCGATTCCGCGACGAGGCCAGGGAGCCTGGGCGGCTTGTGCGGCCTTGCTCAGCCGGGTAGTGCTGGCCCTTCACCGAATAGGTAAAGTGAGCGGGCTTGTACAGGGACGCCACATAGTCCTCATCCAACTGAAGCTCCGAAGCAGCCTCATCCAGGTTAAAGCGACCACGACGGTCGTCGGGAAAGATGGACTTGTTCTTCCAGCTCCGCTCAAAAGAGCTGCAGAGTAGTGCACACGTTCGTCGCTGCATGATAGCGTAACAGGTGTTTGCTTTCTTCTTTCTCCGTACACGGGATAGTGGGTAAGGTGAAGGGCAAATGGTGGGAAGCAAGGGTATAAGGCAGAGAGAGAGAGAGACGGAAAGAGTAGGAAGCGCCAATAGAAAAGACTGGCCGTGTTTGGGCAGCTATGGACGACAGGTCAGAAGATGTGTGCCGTTTGTTGTCGTGTTGTGGTTCGGTCATTGTTTGTTGTTTTTCGCTGTCCGATGTTATGGCACCCGAATGCCAACAGCAGTTTGTTTGTTTGTTTGTTTTGTTACTTCATGCTTTGTGTTTGTGTGCTGAGGCATATGTTTTATCCTTGTTTCTTTTTTTCCTGGTTCAGTGCGCATGTGAGAGCAATGTACTGAGAAAAAGAAAAGGAGGGATGCTGAGGGAAGAAAAAGAGAGGGAGAAACGCTAAAGTGTGGAAGTGCAAATACCGCTGCATGTAGCAGCGTTGCGGCTAGAAAAAAAAAGGAAAAAAAGGAAAAAAGGAAAAAAGGAAAAAACAGATAATAGCTGCGCGCATCGCCTTTCGCTCACTTGTGGATGGTCCACTCGCTTTCACCTTCAAATGTCACCGTCTTATTCAGGCCGACGGCGGTGCCGTCGATGCAAAGAATACGCTCCTTCGTCGTGGGTTCGATGCGCGAGAGGGTGGTGCGCATCGCCATGAGGCCCTTTGCCTTGCGGAACTGCTTCATCTCCACGGCGATTTCGACTTCGTCTTCCGCGAACACCGGCGCGACAAACTGGTAGGTCTGCGACAGGTAGACGGTCTGAGGCCCGGGGAGATCCGTCGCCATGACGCCCGAGAAAAACGCGCCAGCCAACACACCGTAGCAGATTGGGGCTGGGAAGCCGGCGGCCTTGGCAGCCGCGGGGTCGGAATGGATGGGATTGTGGTCGCCAATAAGGTCACCGAATGCCTTGATGTCAGCCGTCGTGATCTTCTTGATCACGGTGATGCGCTGGCCCACACGAATAACCTTTGACTGCATGTTGACTCGATGCTGTTATTGTTGGGATCTGTGTTGCTGTTCCGCTACGGTAGTGGTTGTTGGCGTGTGAATGACAATATGTCTTGCTTTCTTCAATGCGAGACGGTTATCGGTGTCGAAAACAAAACAAAAAGACGTATTACACGAGAAACGAGAAGGAGGAGAGTGGTGCGTGATGGCGTTTCAAACGAGAATTTGGTGCTGCTGGGACCATCAAAAATGGACGCTTTGGGGCTTTGCAGGCTGTGGGAGTGCCTGCCGCAGCCACTCGAGGGGGGGGGGCAAGAAAGTGCCCGAGCGACAGTGCAACACAATAGGGATCGCTGCGCGAGGTAGAGTGCTGGCGAGCGATCGTTTGTGGATGCTCTGCATGTTGACACACCACGAGTAGAAATGAGCTGGCTTTGGTGCGCAGCGCATCGCCCGTGGGGAGACGATTGGGGTGTGGGGCACCGTTTGTTTACGTTTCTTGTTGCTTCGTTTCGTGCGTCATCACATTCGACACACAGAGGAGGCACCAACAAATCACGCGAACTGAGTCAAAACAACAACAGACGCCAAAGCAGAAAGAAAAAAAAAGAGCAGCCACGCACAGAGTGGCCTGTGAAGATTCCTTGTCGATGCATCCTCGTTTCCTTTTTGTTTGTTTTGCTTGTTTTGCTTTCCTCTCTTTTACGAGCGTGTGTACTGGAGCACATTACGCTGCATCACCTTGTTCCAGCGATGCTCCCAGCCTCCTTGCTTTAGGTGCCTGTCAGTACCCCAGCCTCGGTAGTGCACACGGTGCACGAGGAGATTACCGCCACGAACGAGCTTGTTCATCGTCCACGAGGACACATTCGCGTACGGCACCCACTCGCGTGTGCCAGCAGTTCCTTGGGTCGCGTAGTAGCGATCCACGTTGGCTAGGCGGTGGTATGGGACGTCGAAGAGGCCAAACTGGTTGTAGCGGAAGCACGTCATCTTCCGCTGGATCATCTGCTGCCGTGTGCCGGAGAGCGACTTGGCCAGCGGCTCGTCTAAGGTGGACATGGCCTGGCACAGGCTGCGCAACCACTCATCGCGAAATGACTTCTCGTACATGAGGCGCGACTCTAGGACGAAGTGCGTGTGACGCTTCGGGACATCCTGGCCAATATGGCGCATGCCCAGCGCACGGGAGCGGTTCAGCATCGTGACGAAAAGTCTGCGGCAGTGTCAGAGAGGATGGACTGGGAGCCGAAGAAGAGGTAGAAGACAGCACGCGCTGTGATTCTGAGAGGTCGAAAAGAAAGTACGAAAGAAAAAGAGAGGGAAAGATCGGGGAAACAGTGTGGGAGCGGACGGAGGGTGCGCGGTACAATTCGAGGGGAGGCACAGCATCATGTTCAGTGTGAGGTGCTACATCGACAGTCATTTGGTGTCCTGCCCGAACAGAATCAGCTGTTGAAGCTGAGAAAGCAAATGACACAGGGTTCATGTAAAACGGTAGATTACAGAAGAGTGCGATTGTCTCACACCTTTCTGTCAGTTGTTGTTGTTTGTTTGTTTTTTGGTTCACAACTTCCCGGTTGGCGACTCACTGGTTAGTGGTTGTCGCTCATCACGCGTGTAGGTTGTGAAGAGTCTGCTGTGTTTGGCGGTGTTGTTGTTTGTGGAAGTGCTTAAATTCGCCTGTAAATAAAGATGTGTAAAGGAGCGGCGCAAAGCAGAGGGAGGAAAAACGTGCCATCTGGCCATGTACCCGAACACAAACAAAAAAACACAAGGCAAACAAGGTACGCGTCGTAGTCAAGTACCGAAGGAAGGATTGCTACGGAGAGTGCGATGGTTGCTTGCTAGCTCGCCCATCGCGTGAATGAACACGGCATGGGCTCAATCACTTCATTTTCTTTCATTTTCAACTTTGCCCTTTCCGCATCAGCGGATATCATTCGTTACTGTCATCTCCTTCTTCAACAATCGTCTGTGATAGCGTTTGGTGGTGGTGGCTCGCCCTCTGTTTGCCTCCGAGGCGCACGAGAACGGAGCCACCTCAACAACAAAACAAAACAAAAAATGGGGGGAACGCGCGTCCGCCGCTGCCACTCTACTGCAGGGCATCTTCACAGATCTCCAGAGCGATACGCTTGTAGGAGTCGTCCGCCGTCAAACCGTTATTGCGGCACTCATTGGCCAGGAGGGTCACACGCTGTGCGGCCGCGTTAACGAAGATCGCGGCCAGCTGCTTCTCCGTCTTCGCGGTGGGCAGACGCTTGTTGATGCAGGACGACGCACGCGAGGCGGCCGCGGAGGCGGCGTACAGAAGCGCAGCTGACTCGCCAAGGCGGTTGATCACCAGCTGCTGGTAGGGCAGGCGCGATGTGTTGCGCACAAAGGATGACTCCACGGCTGTGGCAAAGCTGATGATGGCTGCGTCCAGCTTAGAGCAGTCGAACTCGCGCACAGGGAGACGGTCCTTGGCGCCGAGCGAGCGCATCGTGCGCAGCTGCGCGATCTGCAGGGTGGACGCCTTCTGGAAAAACAGGCCGTAGTCCTCCGCACCGCAGCACACGGCGGTCGAGTGGAGGAAGTCAACTGGCTCCATCATGCTGAGCAGCTGCCTGGCCGTGGCAAAGCACTTGTCCAGCGTCTCCGTGGTCGGCACAGCTGTGGAAAAGAGGCTGAGCCACTCGTTGGTGCCAGTCTGAATAAACGCACTGACCAGCACGGCCTCCAGGAGGCTGTCCTCGGTCGGTTGATCAAGATTCGCGGTCAACGCATACAGGGCCGACTCCATCGCGTACATGATGCACGCGCACGAGGCGATGGTCTCAGTGGCCCACTTGTCGGGCACCGAATCGCGCAGCTCCTGCACAACGCGCTTGAGCGCGCCGAGAAGTGCCGCGCCGTACACGTACTGCTCCGTGAAAACAGTCACCATGTGGTCCTTGAAGCCCTCACCCACCACACCAACGATGTCTTCCGCCGGCGTGTTCGCGAACGTGACAGTGTTGTTGTCCGTCACCGTGACGCCATCCGCCTTGCGGCTCACAACAAAGAAGGTGTTTCGCTCAACCTCTGTGGGGCCTTGCTCGGTGGATGTCTGGGTCTTCGTCTTGGCGAGCACGAGGAAGTGCGTCGCACTGGATGCATAGGCGCAGCGCTTGGTACCGGTGATCTTGTACGCAGCCCCATCGAACACCGCCTTGGTGGTGTTCATGCTAATGTCGGTTCCGCAGTCCTCCTGCGTCGCCCAGCCCATCATCACGGAGCCGTCCGACATGCCTGTCAAGTACTTGCCCTTAATCTCCTTGGAGCCAACTGTCGAGAGCAGGTAAGACGCAAAGCTGGCGTGCTGCATGGTGCTCAGGTGGCGACTTTCAGCGCTCGTGCCCAGCTCCTCGCACATCAGCGCATGTGCGGTGTGCCCAAGACCGAGTCCACCATACTCAAAAGGAATGCGCGCACCAGCCGTGTTCAGCTCCTTGTCGTTGCTGCGCACCTGCTCGATCAGAGTCTGCAGGTTGTCAGATTCTTCTCCATCCAGCTTGTGCGTTGGGTAGGGGAACAGCTCGCCAGGCACAACCTTAAAGTTGAAGAGACCGGCCACAAAGGAACTGTGGCGGGCGTGGCACCCGACTGGGTGGCTCAGCTTGTTTGCCAGACGGCGCATTCGTCGTGCCGTGCTCTCTCGTGTTATCTTGCAGTTGTTGGTCTGTCAACCTTTTGTGGTAGCCGATGCTCACCGATTCTTTCTTTCTGAGGAGGGGGGGGGGGTATTTCGCAGTGTGGGAGGAAATGGAAGCAGGAAAAAAGGGTTCAAGGAGTAGGAGAAGAAAAAGTGACGTGTGTGCGCTTGTGTGTGTTTGTGCGTGAGCAGGTGAGGTGCTGTGCTGGCAGCAGTTTCTGCCGGCCGCAAAGTTTGAGTGGGAACAAGGCAATGTAGTACAACCCGGCGCTGCACTCATCTCCTTTGTCACGCGTCACATGGGGGCCGTCTTGGGAGCGGAGCCAGCGCAGGAGAAGGGGAGAAGTCGTGGATAGCCTCAAGTATCTCCTCTGCTCTCTGCCCCCTCGTCGCGGTTTGTGTTCTCGCTGCTACTCTTGATCTCTCCCCGCGTGCGGGTGCCGTCGAGCAAGTGAGACTGCCCGTCTTTTTGATGCTGTGTGTGCGCGTCCGATTGTGTCGTCGTTGATGTTGTTGTTGTTGTTGTTGTTGTTGTTGCTGTTGAACATGCTTGTGTTCGTCAACTGTCAGTTAGGCCTACTTATCATTGCATTGTTAACTGTGTCAATCATTAGTTAGTCGAGTGGTGGTGGAGTGTGTGTGCGTGCCGTTTAAAATCGTGCATGTCTTGCACGTGAAGGGGGGGGGGGTACGCAAAGGAAAAAAAAGAGGAGAAAGGACAAACGCATAGTGGACACAAGACTCGTACGTGCTCAAGTACACACGAAATGGACAGGAGAATGGCGACTGTTTTCCGCTACGATTCCTCCTCGTTCTCTACGCCGTAATCTTCGTCGTCCTCATTCGCGTCGTCGCTTTCCTCGGCAACAACATCAGCCACGTTGAAGGCCACGGTCGTCCACTTGGGGAATACACGCTTGTACAAGTCCATGCACACAACGTCGTGCTGCATCACCTGGTCGTTGAGTGCCGCCTTGAACAAGCCGTGCGTGCCAACAGCCTTCATGATCTTGCCGCGACGGCCAAGCTTGGTGTAGAGGTCCACTGGCTGGAACCACTTGACGTCTTCCTCGTTGAAGAACATGTACTTGACAACAATCTGCTTCTTGTGAATCACGGCGACACGTCCACTGAGCACGGAGCGCTTGAGGAGGAGTGTGTCTGGGTTCGGCGCCAGTCCACTGCCGTAGCAAGCCAGGCGGAGCGAGTTACCCTCATTTTGTTCCTCCAGAGAAGGGACTTGAAAGAGGAGGATGGGGCATGGGTTGTAGCTGATAGGGCCAAAAAAAGTGGCCATCCTAAACTTCTCCGTTTCGTGGAAGAAGCGGGCGAACTTGGAGCGGTCGCCGGAGGTGACATCACTGAATAGCGGGGAGACGTAGAACTTCCGGAAGCCAATGTGTGCCAGCATCGGCGTTTTTGACTTCACCGGCTCATCGTGGTCACCTGCACGCTGCAGATGGAAGTGCAGCACAGACCACTTTTGCTCGTGCTCCAGTTGACCCGAGGCAAGCATCACGCACTCGCTCTTGTTCTCCCACACCTCAGGTGGCACGCCCTCCAAGGTGACATGGACGGTCTGGCCGACCTGCGCGGGACCCTCGGCACACTTCTCCAAGGCGGCACTGCGAATGCGGGTGTAGCCCTGCAGCTTGTAGATGTACGCGTACTGCGCGGGCAAATTCTCCGCCGGATCCCACTTCCCCATGTGAAAACTCTTCAAGCCACGGTACTTGGCAAAACGCTGGCGCGCGGGGATGTTCACAGGTGTGTCAACCATGTCCGAGTTCCACATTTCTTCCTCGCTCATGTCCTTGAGCTTTTGAATCTCCAACGCGCGCTCCTCGTCGGTCATGCGCTCCAGCCGAATGATGTCCTCCGCCTTCAGGAAGTCCACATCTGTTTGCGCCGTGCGGAACGACATGGCATCCCCGCCAAACGCGTCCTCGTTCTCATCGCCGCGAACAGACACCTGGTACTTGGCCTTGCCAGCATGGGCGTTGCCCAACTCAGGGTCCTCCTGCCAGTCGCCGTCCAGCTCCTGGTTTGTGGCGTGGTCTCCGTTGTCCATCTCGCGAAGGTAGGCGAGGTCCGCCTCTGTGGGCATGCCGTCCTCCTCCAAGGTCGAGTTGGCTTGCACCTGCTGAAGCGACTCGCGCTGCTCCTCTGCAGACACATCCACAACCTCCAGCCCGCCACGGGGAAGTTCGACAGCGATGCTGGAAATTTGAAACGTACCGTGGTTTGTCAGGTGCATCAACTGGGAGGCCGCAAGAGGCATGCCACGCAGATGGCCAACGATGGTCAACCGCTTGTTTTCGGCGTCGTACACGCCACCCTCCACGGGAAAGTAGGGATGCTGATCGCGCCACTTCAATTGGCGGACCTTCGAAACCTGAACGTGGCGCAGGATGACATCGTACTCTTCCTCGTTCCTGACGGCGAACACCTTGGTTGTGTCGTTGAGGACGGACATGAAGTAACGCTGGTGCACCTTAAGCACCTTCTGGGCCTGCTTCTCCGTAAATGTGTGCAGGTTTTGCAGCACAACGACAACACTCGGCGAGCCCTGAGCGTTGATGAGTGCAATCAGATTGCGCGTGTAGTCGGTGATGCAAAGTCCCACGTCGTTGAACCACGTGGTCGCAATGGTGCCGGTCTCCTCAAACCCATCCGGTTGCATATCCTGCAGCTCGCGGATAGTTTCCTGAACGCTTTGCGCCGCATCCAGAACAAGCACAACCACATCGGACACTTTCACGGCGTCAAGGCTGTCCTGGTCAATGCAGTGCTTCTCGCAGATGAAGGTGAAGGCGCACTTGCGCTCCTTCGATGCGACAGTGAAGGGATGTGGCGCAAACGCATCCTGGGAGTCGAGGGCGGAGCAGAAACCACGCACCACTTCCTCTGCATTGCCGGACTCATTGGCTGGCACAACGCCGACGATACGTGGGACACCGGTGAAACTGCCGATGCGCTTCTGCTCCATGACGGCCTTGGTGCGCTTGTCACGAAGTGCAATGGCAGCCTGCTTGCTACGCTCCTTGCTGCCAGAAACCAACGACGACTTGGCACCGCGAGCGCCGGTGGCCACCTGCCGTCCTTTGTTGTCGTCGTTCAGCGCATGCTTGGACTTGAAGCGCGACTTGTGAGCCTTATTGCGGGCCATGGCTGTGTTCGTGTGTAGTTTCTTGAATTTACTCGCGCTAAACAAAAAACACAAAGAAAGAGATAACAAGGAAGGCGAAAGAATAATGAAAGGGGAGTGTATGCTGGTGATAAATTAAGGTGTGACACATGGCGTGAGTTTACGCGAAGCATGAGTTGGTCGTGTGTGCTGTCAGACAACTCTTGCGCGTGATGATGAGGGCACTGGTGATGAACACACTGATCCACGGTGCTCTCTCCCACTCCAGTACTAGTCCACCCATTACGTGAGACAATAATGTGAGCACGCACACCGTTTCTGCGGTTTAATGCCAAACTTTTTTTAACGTAGTTCACAGGGATTTGGAAAAGCGAAAAGAGGCACATAGAGGTGCCAAGAGCACACCAGAACGAAAACCTGACTGTGTGTGTGTGTGTGTGTGTGTTGCCTTTTCTCGCTTGTCTAGAGTGGAGGCGACGGAAAACTGAACTTTGTTGATGGTGTCGTTTTTGCCTTGTTGTACGCGTCGGTGCCTTTTCTCGTCGGATCCTCATTGCCAATCCCGTAGTGAAGGAACAGCTCCATCTCGGGAAAACCAGCTCTCGCTCGGTGCTTGTAGAAGGTGTGAATCAGCTCATTGTAGTACGCCTCACCGACTGTGTTCACGAGACACTCCATTTCCTCCCGTGACGTGGGAGCCCACGTTGGGGCTCTGATCGGTTTGCCCGTGAGAACCGTGACACGGGTGCGGTTCGGGATTGACACATAGCACCGCCCGTAGGGGAACACGAGAAGCGCAAACCCAATTAGCTTCAGCATCAGACGCTGGAAGCCGTACCAGTGTATGTTATCGAAGACGTTCGTCTCCCCCATGCTGATCACGGGCACCAGCGGCACCCCACTTTGGATCGCCAAACGAATGAAGCCTTTGTGATGGACGGCCAGGTGCAGCTCGGTGCTGCTGTAGTGGGAGAGCAGAAAATCAGCCTGGCCGCCGGGGACGAGTAGCGACGAGTGTCCTTCCCTCAAGTTCTGTCGAATGCTGGGGGCCGTGACTGCACGAGTTCCCACGGCCAGCGCAAAGTCGCGCAGGGTTGGGGCGTTGAGAACGATGCTCGCGATGTGGCACGTGACGGATGTCTTCGAGTTCGCACCGAGAGCGTCGCGCCACACCTGGCACTCCGCAACGTAGAGCGCCGTCCCCGGAAATATGCCGTGGGGGTGAAAGCCGAACACGAACTGGTTGCGCGGGTCGTTCAGTGCACCTCGCGTTGACTCGTCGCAGATGACCTGCATCTTGAAGTATCGCACACACGCTTCGTAAAACACACGCATGACTTTCAGCACGCGCGGGGAGCGGCGGGTGCCGCCCTCCTCTGGCTTTCCGAAGTAGGTGAACATGTACGCGCACCAGAAGAGGGACGTCGCGACATCGAGGCAGCACAGCGGCCGTGAGAACTGTTCGGGGGCGGTGGCGTGCTGGTTCCAGTAGCGGTGGCACACGAGGGCCAGCACGGCGAACGTGGCGGGGACGAGCAGGCGGTAGTTGTGCGGGGCGGGGAACAGCGTTGCCACGGTGATGACCAGCGCCCACGCAAGCGACCCGACGGAGCGCAGGAGGAGCGGCATGGCGAAGCTCGGCGTGACGATGATCCCCGGGATCCCGTACAGAAGCGTCACGAGCGCGACGTCATACCACATTGGCGTGGTGAGGATTCTTCTCCGGGATGCAGCGTTTGGAAGGAGGGGTGGGGGAAGGGTGGGTGGGGTGGGGTGCGTGCGGACATTGGTTGCCGCTCGTGGGGGTGGGCGTGTGGGGATGCTGGCGGGGACGTAGCTTTCCCCGCCGCGCGCCGCCGCCCGAGCCGGGAAGCGCCGCCGCTTGCGAAAACCGAATGCACGCGCAGCAGCTGGGGAACTCTTGGTGGCGTTGCCGGTTGCGTGCGGCGCGGTGGTAACTCTGGCACCGCAGCCTGTCCTCCCAAAGCGGTGCCCCTTGCCTGCAGTGCTTCCTGTCAAACTGAATATGCCCGCGGCGGCTGGGAGTTTCATGGTGGCGTTGCCGGCTGCGTGCTGGGGGTTGCTGCCTTGCGCGGTCCCGGAACCCGGAAACGCCGCCGCCCCCCGTGCCCGCGGGACCGAATGTCCCCGCGGCGCTTGTGGGGGTCTTGGTGGTGGTTGCGGGCGGGGCTCGGCTGCTGGTCGCTCCCCGCCCGTGTGCCCGCCGACCGCCTCGCCGCGCCGCCACCCCGCACAGAACAAAACACCCACCTCCCGCCACCACGCACCCAGCACCCCCCGCCCCCCTCCCCCCCTCCCCCGCACACCGACCACCCCCGCACCCAGAAACGTCGCTACAAAAGACGCGCTCAAGATTGTTTCCTTTATTTTCCCACAATGGGGGTTGACACAAGCGATGCCGTCAATCTGTTCGTTTTGGTGGCTGGGCTCTTTGTGCTGTACCGGTTTGTGATTCCTTACCTGTTTCCCCAAGCCGCTCACGGCGTGGGCGTCATGAAGGTCAAGGTGGACGATGACGAAGTGTACGCATTCGAAGGCGGTCGGATGGCGTTTGTGACCGGCGACAACCGCTCGCAGGCCCGGGCTAACGCGCGGCGGCGAAAGCACACGTACGAGAAGGCGCAGGTATAGGCGACGGCCTCCCCAAGCGTGTTTATCTTCCACAATCGTCACAAGTACAGGATAAAAAAGTGCCCAACAGCACACGCACACACACACACAGCCCAGAATGCACCAGCTTTTTCTGCCACGTCGGACTCGTCTGGCAGCTAGAGTGTCGCCGAACACGCGATAAACCAAGAAAAAGGAACGGTGATGTCACTTGGTGGACGCTCACAGCACAGCGCGCTCACCCGCACAGGTGCGTTCCTCCTCCTCATCGATTTTGCGCGTCGCCGTGCCCATGTCCACCTTTTCATATTCGCACTCTTTCCTCCTATCCCTTCTCTTTTTGTTCGTGATTCGATTGTGCTGTTTTGCGAAGCGGCACCGAGGCGGTTCTCTTTTGTCGACACTCAGACCCATTTGTGAGCTTCCCTGCGACTGTGCGGGGGCGAAAACAAAAAGAACACACACAAGCACAAACGCAAGCACTAAACACGGACGTATAAATGGCAGACACACAGAAGGCACTGTTCTCTCAGTACGTCGAGGACATTTCACAGGTGCAGCGTCGTGTTGTGGCGGACCGCGTCGAAAAACTAGCTGTTCATCAGCAGCGTGGCTGGTATTATTTCGTCGGGTGCGTCACTGCGTCCACTGCGTCAGTTATGGTGGTCTTTAAGCTCTGGGGCCCACGTCACATTTTCAAGAATAGCATGTACTATGCACGACCATTGCCGCCTGCCATTTGCATGGGTGTTGTCCTGTACGGGCTGCTGTACACGTGCCGCGGTATGCTCATGCGCAACCGTATCTGCGTCATGATTGAGGACTACGAGTACGAGTTGAAGCGCATCAAGGGACACCATTGCGAGGAGGGTGTTGACCAGCTTGCTTGGCTTCAGTTTGTTGAGGACCAAGTGAAGCAGGGCTCCGAACAGCGCTTTGATTTCAAAAAATTGCGCGAGACCCCAATTCGCTAAAAAAGCTGGATGTGTCGTGGCGTCCAGACTGTCAAGCTCCACCCCGGTTTTTTCTTTTTCACAATGCGTCACCTTTGATTGTAAACTCAAACAACAAAAAGAGTGTGTCAACCCAAAACAAAAATAAATATACTGCAGCTGGAAATACAACAGTTCCTTGCTATTGTCCAACACCGTGTGCCACCTGTGGACATTGATTTATTTGGCGCCCAGCCACTGATATTCAACACCACCGCCTTGGGCGTTTCTCCCTTCCATGATATCAACAATAAAAAATAAAAAGCACGGCGTGGCGAAAACATTTGCGAATAACCGTGATTTTACGCGCTCTCAGTGCTCGAGCACCCCTGTACTGCGTTGGCTATTCGCAGAAAAATAAAACATAATAATAATCCCCTCTTCTCGCATCGTTTCCTCTCGACTTATTCGCGCCTACCCCTTCTTTTATTTTTATTTTGTGTAACCAGAGAGCGGACAAAAACACACACACGCATTCGCGCACCTTGACTTTATTTACAACAATCGACAAGGTTCAACCGTACTCTTTGGCATTCACGGAACTCCATCTTTTTTTTTCTTTCTTCTTTTACTTGACTTGAGCACTGCAAAAAATACAGTCCATGAATGAGGATCTCGACGGTAGCATTGAAAGCAAAGCCGTAGGCCGGTTTGAAAAAGTTCTCCGCACATACTGGGATGGCGTGCCGACGCCTCTCTTTATTGCAGATCCTTCCGTAAACAACACCAACCTCACCTTCGTGCTGAGGCTTTTAGGCTATTCGCCCGATTACCATGGTGAAACCACCGATGTCTCTTTTTGCCCTGTCACATGCTCTGATTTTTGCGCGCTTTCTTCCGTGGCGCATGACTCCTCCCCGAGCACACGAATCGGAAATCACTACTCGCCGTACGTTGGCACCTTTTCCTTCGTGGAGCGAAAAAAGAAGCTAAAAAACGAGCGCGCGACGCAGAAGACAGACACGCTGGCGAACAACAACGCACGAATTCCCCAGGAGGCATGCGAGCAATATACGGTGCCGGATAAGTTTACGCCGTACCGAGAGTTCGTCAGAATGGAAAAAGTCGTCGAACTCTACGAACCGCTCGTCAGGGAATATTTTCCACTTCCGCGGGACACCCTCCGCCGTATCATTATTGCGGCCACGATGGGGCTTGGGCTGCAGTCAAAGGAGTGGATTGTGAAGGAGGTCGCATCCTTCACTGACGAATCTACGCGCTGGATGAGTCAGAGCATTTACTACTACATGTGCATGAGCCCTCTTTTTCGTCGTGTGCTGGAGCCACTAGATGCGCGAACAGAGGCCGACCGCCACCCGTACCAGGTGCTAATTCTAGAAGGGTCGGACCGTCTCGCTGCGCGCGAAAGCTCACTGAGTGCTCGACAAAGCCTTCTGGCCAGTCTGCGCTGGGGAAGAAACACCACCGGACTTTTCACAGCGCTGAAGGTCCTTTGGGATACCCGTTTCGCACCACTCGCATTTTTTAACCTGTCTCTCGACCAGACTGTGACAAATGCTGAGGACTTTGTCGCGCAGTTGTCGGATTCGATGCGCGCCGCGTTTACGCGTCTTCGCCTGGAGTTTTACACGCAGGCAGAGGATTTTTTCTTCGCCTACATTCCCGACTCCCGAAAGTCTCTTTTCATGTCGGAGGAGGAAATGAAAAAAAGCCATTTCAACACCGTTTTTACGGCAATGCGCATTTTTCTCCAAAGCAACCTGCGCACCAGTCTTTTGCAAGCCTTTGCTGAGCTGCTGCGATTCTTTGACTGTGACGGACTGCGCGGCTCGCTAACCACGGAGAGAATTGCGTTGAAGCACCCGTTGTTAAAGGTCGATTTGGTGGTCGGCGAAAACTACCTTCCACGGTCGCCGCAATTTGCGCGTCTGGTGCTGGGTTTGATGGAGCTTTTTGATGCAGCAATCGAGTACGCCAACCGAATGCCGCAACTGGATGTCGCTATTCTGCGAACACTGAAGCTGGAAAATAGACCCTTAACAGTGCTGCGCGAAGACGACCTCGCGGAGGCAAAATCGTCGTTGGCAAATATTCTCGACGAGGTCACGCTCACCATGGACAGCATTTCAGCTGCTTACGCTGCTTATTCCGCGCTGCCCATTCACGAGCTGTCAACTTCCTTTTTGACCAACTCCGATGCGATAGAGGCTTACACAACCGAATTGCGCGGGAGCTACGACGCTGTGAAACTTGCCTCACCTGACCTGGTCTATTGTGGCACGGTCGTTGTGGACAGCTCCGCGGTCAAGCAGGAGTACTGCGCCAACTGGGAACGAACGCTCCACGCTTTTTACAGGCGACTCTATGCAATGGTGAAGCAGTCCGTTTGCGAGGCCGAGGAGAAGGTGAACGACGCACTGGAGAAAGTGGCCAAATCGCCTGCAACGGTGAAGGAGCTCGAGATTTTCCTCGCCAATATTGCTGATGCTGCGGCACTCGCAACGTCGCTGCGCGCGAAATATTGCACTGACGTCATTCGCACGTTCGAGTGTATGGAACAGAACCAAATTCCCATCGATCCCGACCTGTACGAGATGGCACTCAAGCTGATGCAATTCCCTGCCGCATTGGATCGCGTCGTCGCCAAGGCAGGCAGCGCGCGCGAAGATTGCCGCCCGTTGCTGCTGGAGAAGCTTAAACAGCTTCGCAAAGAAACGCGCGACAACATGCAAACGCTGTCGACTGGTATCACCGAGCTGTACAACATGTTTAATTTTGACATTTGCGACATTGCAGCTCAGACGTGTAGTGAATTACGCGAACTCGTGGAGCAGATCAACGCGACTGTGAAAAATGTTTTTTACCAAGAGGATGCCCTGAACGTCAAGACAGTGGATACTTTTGAAGACCTGGAGCCGCTGCTGACGGCCTTTGAAACAATCGAACAATACTGGTCAGGTGTGTACCGCAGCACCACATTGCGCGAGTACTACAACAGCCCAGTGCGGAGCATTGATGCGGACAGGATGATCGACAATGCGCGCGACTGGCGCCGGCAAATTCACGCCGCAACGCGACAAGTACGCGCCTATCCCGCACTGGTGCGCCTGGGAAGGCAGCAGGAGCTGACACTCGCCAACTTCGAAGCGCTCGAGGACTTGTTGCGGCTCATCACGACACCTGGCCTGAAGAAATCCCACTGGAAGGAAATTGTTCGGTACATTGCCGCCAAGTTGAAGGACGACACCGCGCTGGCTGTAAACATGGGTCTTCCGTTGCAAAAACTGATTGACGCTGGGATCGCAAACCACCTGCCCGAAATTGCGCGCATCGCCGCGCAGGCCCGCAACGACTACGACGTCGAAAATACGCTCGAAACCATGAAGAGTGTGGCAAAAAAGACGCATTTCCAGGTGGTGGACTGGCCTGTCGGGTTTCTCTCACGCCAGCGCGTGTCCACGGACAGTTTCAAGAGCATCCTCTCCATGGTCGAGGATTTTGTGATGCAGTGTCATGCCATGCGGCAGAAAACAGGCGTCAGCTCCCTCGTTATGGGCATGCTCACGGAGTGGGAAGTGGCGACAGAGAAGACACGCGACATTATTCTTGTGTGGCTGCAAGTGGAGGACCAGTGGGATCTCATGTTTCCAGTGCTACAGAACCTCGCCGTGGCAAAGAACAAGGATGCAGGCACGGTGTGGCCCGCGGTGGAGGGTAAACTCTCACTTGTCAGGGATGCGTTCCAGTCACTGTACCAAATGGTTGGCAAACCGCAGTTCTCCCTCTACACGGCGGTGGTGCAGGAGTCCATCTCCGACTTTCTCCTCTCGGCCAAGAGCACCATGTCTGACGTGGCCAAGATGCTTCCGGACGCCTTGGAGCAGAAGCGCAGTGCGTACCCGCGCTTTTATTTCCTCACGGATAGCCAGCTCATGACGTTCTTGTCGCCCAACAACGTCGACAGCCTCGAGTGCTTGCTCCCTTTCATGTTCTCCCATCTCTCCGGCGTGTGCATCGAGGACGGCGCCGTCACGGCGTTTGTGACGGACAACGGCGCCTCCCTGCAAGCCACCCAGCCCGTTCCCATCACCGAGGAGCCGGTTGAAGACTGGATGCGGGGCCTTGAAAAGACCCTTCGTGACTCACTGCTGACTTCTGTGAGGCAGTGCCTGACTGCTAAGTCAACGACGCCGGTGAGCGTGTGGATTAGCCAGTTCTGTGCGCAAACGGTGGAGCTGGCGCTGCGCATCGAGCACACGAGGGCGATGCGCGCGGCGGTGCGACTTGGCGGTACGGGCGGCCTCACCGCGCACCGCACGCAGCTGAAGGATTTGCGAGACGAGCTTGTGCGACTTTCCCACAAGACTGGCCTCTCCAAGTCCCAGAAGGTCGTGATCGCGGCCGGCGTGGTGTACCTGAAGCACGCTGTGTCGGAGGTGGAGCACGCCGTTGCGAACCACATCTCTTCGGTATCTGACTTGGACGTCACGTCCATGCTTCAGACGTTCCTTGCGGACGACACCATTCACATCCGCTTTCTTGGCATCACCTGCGAGTACGGGTTCGAGTTCGTCGGAGACCACGTCCACCCCATGCTATCCGTCGTGGTCGAGACCTCGCTGTCCGTCATGACACAAATCTGGCTTGGACGCACGGCGCCAGTGCTCAGTGGCCAGATGAAGAAGGAAAGCGTGCTCGCGTTCATTTCCACCTTTCTCGGCCGCTTTGTCCTCACAGTGCAGGGAAACAGCACCCTTACAACCACCGCCACCCTGCCACTGCTGCGCGGCTGCATGCAACACGGCGCGCTTCTCTGCGTGTACGCGTGTGAGACGCTCGCACACGAGCTGTTTGTGCTTCTGCGCGAGTGCAGCGAGAAGGTGGGCAACGCACTGCTCCTCGAAAAGGCCGACCCCTCCACCACCATTCCGGTCGGCCCGGGCGGGTCGACGGTGTCAGTGCCGCTCAGCACTCACTATGGCCTTGTCTTCTGCACTCATGACTACGGCACGGTCCCACGCTCCCTTTCGTTCTACTTTCGCCCCGTCTACGTACCGCCGCTCCAGACGACGGAGGTGGTGCGCGCTTACTTGGATGCCTTTGGCGTCGCCGAGGCCACCGATGATGACTGCCAAGGCTTCGCCACCATGTGCGGCCACTTTGCCGAGATGGACGCGTCCACGTTCAGCCACCGGAACTTCATTCTGCTCCTTGTTTACGCTTGCACGCACAGTGAGTTGGGCTCCCCACTGGAGCGCTTGTGTGGCGCGTTTGCTCACGTCTTCTACTCGTTCCTCCAAAACGACCAGGAGCTCCTCTCGCTCTTCGAGTGGCACCTTCGCCACAGCTTCAAGGGCGACACCGACGGCCTTTCGCGACGCCTGTCCACACTCCTCACCGAGAGGCCACACGACATCACCACGCGCTTCGAGACGATGATGGAGTCGTGCCACAATGTCATCTTGGTTGGCCCTGCCTTCTCCGGCAAATCGACCATGTGGCGTCGCCACGTGGGGAGCAGCCCGTTTGTTGCCATTTGCCCCAGTCTCATGTCCGCCGAGGAGTTCTACGGCACGCCCGAGCGGGCTGGCTTGTTGACCACGATTGCCAAGCGCCGTCCCCTCAAGGCGCACGCGCGCCGGTTCATCGTCATGACCGAGACGGACATTTCGCAGTGCGATTGGTGGCTCACGTGGCCGACTGACGCACGCGTGCTAAGCGCGGAGGCAGACTACCTTGGCGGCCCCTCCACCCACCTCATCATCACGACGGAGACGGTAGCTCACATGACGCCCAAGGTCGCCTGCGACTTTGTCGTCTTCTACCTGCCTCACACCACGGACTGGCAGCGGTTTCTTCACCGGTGCTTGCGCGGCGCGCCACACCCGGACGTGGCCATGAAGCTCATTTCCACGTTGCTGCCGATTCTGTGCAAGGCACGCCCAGAACTGAGTGCGGATGGCCCGGACGATGGTGTGACCACCGTTGATGGCCGTGGGGACGGCGGCGCCTCCCTGAACTTCAAGGATCCCTCGTTCTTGGCCACCTGTCAGCATTGCGCGGGCCTGTACCGTCGCTGGTACACGTACACGCAACGACAGACCATCGTCGAGTCCTACTTTGATGACCTGCTCGCCGACCCTCGGCTCTTCGCGGCGCAGTGTGCGACCTTCGCTGTCTGCTGGACAATTGGGCTAGGCCTTCCACCAAGCGAGCAGGCCCACCTCACGGCGGCCTTGCGCGAGGCGGAGTCGACTATCGCCGAGGCCATGGCGGCAGTCAACGTGCACGACCGCGTGCTTCCGCCACTCGCCGAGCAGGACCCAAGTGTGTTGCACTTGCTCTGCACGCCGCGTGGGTGGAAGACATTTGAGCAGGCCGGCAGCTGTGGCTTTGATTTTCAGTGGACGACATTCTCGCAGGCGAGCTCTGCGCACCCCCCCAGCGCGCCGATCTTCGCGACACCCTCCCGGCAGCCCACCCTGGCCGCGCTGCAGTGCTTGGTGGATTGCGGCCAGAACGTTGTCGTGACGGGCCTCGAAGGTAGCGGCAAGTCCACCCTGCTCTCGCTGACGCGCCTGCGTGAGCAGTGGGTGACGCTGCCGGTCAGCGCCAACCGTGGCTTCAGTGCGACGTCGGTGCAGCGTGCCATGGCTGACCGCCTCCTCCTGCGGAGCAGCGGCGTTCACGGCCCCCAGCCGGGCCGCCGTCTGGTGGTCTGCATCGATGATGTGCACCTCTGTCCTCTCGTCCGGCCCGCCACACCGGCGGCAAGCCAGCTCATTGCGTACTGCAGCAGTCTCAGCGCGATCTGCGACCCGAGCCAAGGCTTCGTCCCGTTCACCGATGTTGGGTTCCTGGCCACCATGAGGCAATCGACATCGCCATCGGCCTCGCCGTCGCGCCTCAACGTGCCGATCCGCTTTTGCACCAGCGTGCACTTGCCGATGCTCAATCCCGATGAGCTCGCTGACGGACTGTGGAAACTGTTCGACGCTGCGTGTCAGAAGAAGCGCGTCGCCGAGATGCCCCGCGCGTGCAACTCGTTCCTCGTCTCCGCGCACGCCGCCTTCTTGCGCGCACTCGGACCGTCGTCCTCTCTGCCACTGACCCCCGACGTCCCTGATGCCGCCACGTGCACCGCTGCGGCCGGCAGCGAGGCACTCGATTGCTTCGGCATGGTGGCGGAGAGCTGCTTGCCTCATTACTTCAAGAAGGTCATGGCAGTGGCCGACGCCGCGCGCCACCAGCTTCTGACCGCGGCACCGGACGTGACGGTAGCGCTGAACATCACGACGACCACGGCTGACATGTACACCACGGTGCTCCGTGAGCAGCACACCCCCGATTCAGCCAGGCAGCAGCTCACGCAGGACTTGGCCGTGTGCGCCACGCAGTCGTTTGGCAGCGTGCTGCGCACGACACCTGCAATCCTCAAGGTAAACCTCGACGTCGCCACGCAGGATCACGCGGAGGAGCTACCAACAAAGGAGGAGTCCAACAAGATTGCCGAGTGGATTGCCGAGTTCGAGCTGCCCGGCAACGCTTTGTGTGAAACGCGCCTTGAGTTCATGTACGCGCGCAGCGCACCAACCCCATTTGGATCCGCTGTGCGCGAGGATGAGATGACGTCCGTCCTTCTTTTTGTCCGCAGCACGGTCGCATCAGGGGGCACTGATGGCAGCGGCGGCAGCCAGGCGAACTCCCGCAGCGGCTCCGTCGTGGCCAGCGCGACCGCGCGGAGCAACTCGGTCGGGGCGAATGGTCGGCAGGGCGCGAGCCGCCGGAGCTCGGCCTCGGGGCGGCGTGGCTCGGTGAGTCGACGCGGCTCCCTGACGCGGCGGTCCAGCTTACGCTCGCTGCGCGGCTCGGTGCAGCTGGACACGGGCACGCTCAGCCAAGGCCGCTCGGCCGTTCTCAGTCCGACCGTGCAGACGGTGTGGCTCACGCGACAGCTCATCACGCTGTCACGCCTGCTGCAGCACTCCGAGTCGCACGCGACGCTGATCGGGGCTGGCAAGTACGGGTACCGTCGCCTGCTGCGCATCCTGTGCCATCACACGCACCTGCCTCTGGCCGTGCTCTGCCAGACTTCTGGCTATTGCTTCAGCACGTTCCTGCAAGACGTCAAGACGATCATCACCTTTGCCTGCCAGAACGACTCGCGCACGGTCATCTACGTCCCCGAGCCGATCCTACACCTGCCAGGCGTCGCCCGCGTTGTGGACGGCATCATCGCGAACGGAGATATCTCTGACCTGTTCACCAAGGCGGAGCGCCTTGCCCTTCATCGCGGCTTCGCGGTCAACACCACAAAATCCCTCCGGACGCTCACGCTTGCGGAGGATGCCGACCTGCGCCGTCGCGTGCGGCGTGGTGTGAGCTTCGTTTTGCAGGTCGGCGCCACGGAGACGTGGTCGACTCTGGTGGAGGGCTACCCCGTCCTGCAGAGTGTCTCCACCGTGCACACGACGTCCGCGTCGCACTGGAAGCGCTCCAAAGAGGAGCTTGTCTCTGCGGCTTTGTACGGCGACGACGTCGAGCCTGCCATGGTGGAGCAGCCGTTGGAGGCGGAGCTCCGTCGCTGCGGCGGCCAGCTGAAGCTGCGCGGCAAGACGCTGATTCGGCTCCTCTGCGACATCTACAACGCTGTCGCGGAGGACTACCCTGTCGTGTTGGAGCAGCTTGCTGCGTTCGCGCAGCAGGTGCGCCGCTTCAGGGCGGTGGAGCAGGTAGCGATACAGCGGGACGCCTTCAGCACGCGCGCCATCTCGACCCGCGGCGATACGGCGACGGTCGAGATGAACAACTGCATTGAACAGCGCAAGGCCGCGGCCAAGGAGTGCACAGACACGCAGAACCAGGCCAAGAAGCTGAAGAGCCGACTGGTCAGGGAGGAGGACGCCAACAACACGTTCCAAAAGAGCGCCAAGGAGGCGGAGACGCAGCTCCAGGAGGAGGAGGCCCAGCTGCGCGAGAACGAGGCTGTCATCCGCGAGGCCCAAGACCGCGCGGACGAGGCCGTGGCGACCGCCGCGGCGCGTCTTCGTCGGATCAAGGGCACACAGCTGCGTAGTATGAGGTCCATGCGTCTGCCAGAAAAGGGCGTGCTTCTGATTCGCGCCGTGTACAAGGTGCTCGGGCAAGAGCTGCCAAAGCACAATGGCCCCACCGACCTTTGGTTTACAGCTGCCAACATCATGAGCGAGACCTCGTTTGTGAACGCCGTGGCGTCCCTCGACCCGGGCAGAATTGTTGACGTGGGACCGCTGCTCGGCACACTGCGCGAGATTGGCGAGGTGCGGTACGACAAGGTCTTCCCGTACGGCCAGCTCCTGGCGGACTTTGTCGTCGCGTACATTGAGAGCGCGCGCACCCGCATCATTGTCAACGCACCGCTGCTCGAAACACTCGAAGCGGAGCGCGTGGCGTTTGACGAGATGCGGCGAGACGTGGAGGGCCTGTACAGCAAGGCCAGGAGCGTGCTGGAGACGGCTTCGGAGACGCAGCAGATCATTGCCGAGCTCGACACCCGCGTGGTCACCTTGACGAAGCTGCAAGCATCGCTCGACCAGCGGGTGAAGCGCTTGTCGCGGTACGTCGGTGCCGTGGACCGCCTGACGAGTTTTTTGACCGCGAGCGAGATGGCGGACAAGACCGCGTGGGCGGCGACGGCGGAGGCGGACTGCATTCTTCTGGCCGCGTTCACCACGCTGCTCGCACCGCACCACAACACCGAGGCTGTCGTCCCACGGATTCAGGCCATTCTCAAGACCTGTGGCGTGGCGTGCTCCAGTGACGTAAGCCATACCTTCACGTCACTCCTCACGGGTGGCAACCCTGCGCACATGACCACCTTCATGTCGCTGAACACGCTGCCCCGGCGCCATCAACTGGCTCTTGCCTTGCTGTACCAAAGAGCCTCGCCGACGTGGATGCTGATCGGCGGAGTGTGCCCCACCTTTGAGCAGAAGGTGGTGGAGGTGACCCGGTTGCGCAGCCGCGGCTGCACGGTGGTCTCTGCCTTCGAGGGCTACCTGCCTGACCGGCTCACGCAGTGCATGCGCGACGGCGAAGGGGTGGTCCTGCGCGATGTCTTCACTCCGTCGGGCTTCTCCCTGATGCATCAGCTGGACCCGCTGCGCCTCAAGCTGCGCGAGTGGCGAGAGTCTCTGGCGCGCGATCGCGGCCAGCAGCAACAAGGCGGCAGCCACCACACCACCAGCGGCGAGAGCAAGACTGTGCGCATGCCGTTTCGCATTTTTGGACGGGACGTGGAGGTGCATCCTGACTTCTACGTGGTCGCCACCTCAGCGGCTCCCGTGCCGGTGCGTGACGGCGACAAGGACACGGCCATGCCCACCGTGACCAAGTGGCTGACATTGCTCAATCTGTACGTCCCTGTGGCGCGCTCGACGCGCTACGAGCACCTTCTCCTCCGTATGCCCGCGCCGAAGAACATCACCGACGATCTGCAAGAGGTGCGCACCCGGCTTCATCACGAGATGGAGGAGTACCGGGTCACGTACAGTGCTGCGGCGATGCTGGTGTCACAGCCACTGGAGCAGCTGGCGACAAGCGGGGACGCCGCGGTGGACGCGGTGGAGTCGACTATCCTTGACTTTGAGTTCCACTTCAACCAAATCGCACAGCTTCAGACGCAGTCGCACAACATTCGGAAGCGGCAGCACGACGACTGGGCCTGTGTCACCGCGCCGCTGAATGCCTTCGCTGACGTCATTGGCTTCCTGGAGCAGGAGAAGATTGGGCGGCTCTGGGGTGATCAGGTGCTGGATGTCCTCATCCGACGCATGCCCGCCTTGTCCCCAGCTCTTCTCTCTCGACTTTCGCCACAGCGCTTTGACGACCTCACAAAGGAGCAGCAGCGCTTCTACTCCTTGTTCAACTACGTGCAAAAGGCTCTGGAGTGCTTGGCCTGTGGGTGGCCTCGGCCCCTTCGAGGCCTGTACGCGCTGATTGCCTTGAACGCCTCCGTCCTCGCGTCCGAGGACATCCAGAAGCAACGGGGCACCGCGTACAGCCACACGGTGGAGTTTTTGACACGTGAGCAGCTCCAAGCGCTGCGCGCGATACTGTCCGTGGACGGCGTACGCTCTGCGAGCCTGTTCGCGAGTCAGTCGGACTCCACCAGCGACGATGCCCGCCAGTGCGAACTCGCCGAGGCACGAACGCGCGCGATTCTTGACATTTACGAGGCATCACACGATGATCTGCTCGTCCGCATCGCCAAGAGCGAGCGGTGCAGCGCCGGGGACTCGTTGAAGGAGGACATGAGTCTGCTTATCCCTGTCGGGACCCACTCCTCCACGGCGGCCGGCACCACGCCCTTTCTGCTCCAGTTCACCGAGGACGTGTCCCTCTGCGCAGACCTGTTCCGCGCGCTTCTCGCCCAGGACGTGGCGACCGCCGAGCAGATCGCCCTCACACTGTGCGCAACCTTCAGCCACTCTGTGTTGGACAGCCGCACGCTGAGCCACGCCGAGGCCGGCGAGCGCGCGGCTTCCCCTGTGGGCCGCAGTGCCGTGGCCTCCTCGCGCCGGCCCGGACGCAGAGCGACCAACATCTCCTCCAGCGAGGCGCTGAGCGTGTCGCGGCGCCGCGGCAACTCTATCGCGGCCTCGTCTGTGGCGGCCGAGAGCGTGGCAGTGAGCGCGGTGCGTGGCGACCTGTTCGACCTGGCGGCGCAGGGCGGCGTCAAGGTGCACTCGCACCTGGAGCTGACCGAGCTCTGCACGCGCGAGTCGATCGCGATGTGCGTGCCGACGAATCACGTCGGTGAGGTGCTGAAGGAGGTGCGGCTGCGCGCGACAAACGCGCAGCTTTCCCACCACTGGCACACGGTGTCGACCGCGGCCGACATGGAGGCGACGGGCGCGACGCTCCTGACGTACTTCCACACGCGCGAGATGACCAAGAAGGGCCACTGGGCGATTGTGGAGATTACCGCGCGCGGCGTGACGGCGGACTCGGCACGACTGCGCGCGCTCAGTGAGGCCACATACCGCGTCCTCGCGCTCTATCACAGCCGCGCCGCGCACGGTGCGCTGGGCGGTGAGGTGGAGCCGGTCATCCCTGTTCGGCTGACGGTTGTGTGCGATCACGGGATGTGGGCGTTGCTCTCGTCGGCCGCCGCCTCGATGGAGACGGCCGTGGCCGGCGCGCCGACGGAGCGTGAGAGCGTGGCGGCGCCGTGCCTCGTGATCTCACGTGGCTTCGTGACGCCGCGGTACCACCTGCTGAGTCTGCTGGAAAAGGACGAGGTGCAGCAAGGGTGTGAGCTCAACCCACAGAAGAAGCGCCGCGCGGACTACGACGACGACGACGGACACACCGCGCTGCGCAAGCCACAATCCGCGCAGGAGGCGGACGCGCAGCAGCTGGAGCGGTTCTGTGTGCTGCTCTTCAAGGAGCTGGCGCTGCTCCATGTCAGCGTGGCCGAACACACCCGCTACCTCCGCTCGGAGTGGCGCAGCGTGGGCAGCGGCTTCTCGCAAAAGCTCGAGCCCAGTCTGGACGTGGAGGGCGACGACGACAACCTCGTCACCTTTCTGCGCGTCGTGCGCGGCTGGGCACGTCGGCTCAGTCGCATTGACGGTGATGCCTGGGTGCCCGAGGCGGAGCGAAGCGCCGTGCCGTCTTCCTTCCTCACGACGACCGCCGGCTCCCCCGTCAACTC
The DNA here is from genome assembly GCA_030849645.1 of Wallacemonas sp. Wsd. Lineage (NCBI taxonomy): Eukaryota > Euglenozoa > Kinetoplastea > Trypanosomatida > Trypanosomatidae > Wallacemonas > Wallacemonas sp. Wsd. The sequence goes on along the minus strand of JASANQ010001301.1, from coordinate 5,228 downwards.
GCTGAGCGGCCGCCACCTGGACGCCATCTCGACCGCGCGCAACGGCGGCGGTGCCGACCTGAGCGGGCCACGCTCTGCGCACCGCCACGCTCTCAACCTCTACCGACAGCGCCGGCTGGCCTGGCAGCTCATGACCGCCGATGGGCGGGAATCACAGCTCACCAACATGCTTCCAACGGCGTTCCTAGAGGAGGAAAAGGCAACCCGCTCCTCGCGGCGACAGCCCTCGCAGGGCGAGCTGATGAAGCGTCACTGCATTCACAGCACATACCTGCTCTTCCAGAAGATCGCGTACCTTTTCGTGGCTCGCCTGGCCGAGGCCGTCTCCGAGCACGTTTCCGTCCTCCACATTATCCGTCACAGAATCTGCGGACCGCCTCCAGACCACACGGCTGTGTTTGTGAATGTAGACCAGCTCCTGCGTGGCACGTCTGACCTGACCGCGCAGCGTCTCAACCCCAGCGCCGAGCCCCAGCTGCTGCGACTCGACGCGGAGAGCAGCCTCGCCGAGTTCCGCACGGAGGTCTCGCGGCTGCACTCGCAGCTCCTCGGCCTCGCGCAGTACCCGGCGGCCGTCGCCCACTACGAGGCGCGCAGCAAAGCACTGACCCACTCCCTTCTCTTTGGCCTGACGCCGGTGCGCACCACAGGCGCCACGCCGACCGCTGCCGTGGTGGTGGCCACGCCCCCCGCCGCGTGCGTGCTCCCCGCCGAGGTCAGCGATGCAGCGGAGGAGGCGAAGGCGGACGCCATCGCCGCGGTCGAGGCGGAGCTTGCCGCGCTTCTACAGGACGGTGCTGATGATGACGCGAGTGCCATGGCGGCGACGGCAGCGGCAGAGACCTCGTCGCGCGGCAGCACGTCGCCGGAGCCGAGACTGGCCTGGATGCTGGAGAAGGCGCATCTGTCTCGCCTGCACGCCACCGTCCTGCGCGTGACTGAGCACCCCGCACGAGAGACGGCGGCCGAACACGACGCCGCTGGTACCACTGCCATGGCGACCGACGTGCACGCGGATGATGCCGCGCCGACACCCAGGCGGTCTTCCTCTCTTCGTGCACCTCCCATGACGATGAGCAGGGCGAGTCGCGAGTCCGTCGCCATGCACATGCTCAACACGTGCCACTCCCTCAACGGCACCGCTGACAGTCTGCCCTCGCTGTGGTTGCCGTGCCTCAAAAGCCCAGGCCTGGCCTTCTTCTTCACCGCCTTCTACGCGCACGCGGCGCGTGACACCGACTACGGTGTCGGCGAAAGCGGCGAACTTGAAGAGGCGGACGATGCGGGCAAGGGCGGAATGGCGTACTACGGCGCCGGCCGAGGCGTCGTTCTCGTCATCACCCAGCGCGCGCTGCTCCTCGAGACCGACGTGGTCCTTGTTGGTGCGCGGCTGTCGCCACTGCTGCAGATGGAGGTGCAGCGGGTGACGCAGTGGCCCTCCGACTGCTTCCGCGCGGATGTCACATCTCACACGGACGCCCAGGCGATGGTCATTGCGGCCCGTGTGCTGCGCGGTGACGCGCACCACCCCACGCACCCTTTGGAGAGCGTGGCCAGTGCGGAGCAGCAGTTGCTGTGGGGAGTGACGCCACCCACCCAGAGCGCCGCAGACGTTCTCACAGGCGGCGACCAGCACCTGCCCGCACAGATGTCCACCTCGCGACCAAGCACAGCCCGTCCTGTGGTGCCGACCGAATCCGTCTTTGTGACGGAGATCAGCCTCAGCGACACGCCTGTCCTGCATCATCCCGTGCCCAACCGGCAACTTGTGCAGACCCTGACGCCGGCACCCCTCTCTGTCTACACCAAGACACTGAAGGTGGTGGATGGCGCACAAGGCGAGGACACTCTTCAGCAGGAGTGGAACTGTGTCTCGGCCGAGGTGTACGGCATGCTTGAGTACGTGTCGACGGCCGACGAGAGTGGCGAGTTTGGGCCCTTGTCGAGCCCACTGAGTGCCGATGACGACGACTCACCTGACGCAGCGACGACTGTCACGACTGCTAGCCAGTTGACCCCGCATGGTGGGTCTGCTCACTTTGTGTACATTGAGTAGCGCACAGAGGCAGAATGCAAACATGCACATAAAAAGGGACGCCGCCAATAGTACGCATGCAGCGACGCGCTGGCCTTTCTGATATGCGAGCACACGTACCTTTTTTTTTTTTGTGGGTGCCTGTCAAAGCATCCATGTCAACCGATGTAAACAATCACCTGACACACCGTGAGAAGACATAGCTATGGCTGCTCTTTCAATCGGCCTAAAACCAAACGACAACCCATGTGCAGAAAGAAAATTTTGTCAGAGTAGCGTATCGTCACGCACACATGCACACATAGCAAGCAAAGAACGAGCACGTTCCTCTCGTTCTCAGCCAGAAAGAGACGTAGAGCTACATTGGCAAATAGTGTGACTTTACTTTTTCTCCATTACGTGCATTTCACACGTTGCTATTGTGTGCTGGGGACTGTATCCCCAAATAGCCTCTACACCGAAGATCTGGTTACTCCGCGTCATCATTCCACAGTGCTTCACGTGTCTACTCTCTGCCAAGCAAAATTTCTCTCCCTTTCCCGCTTCCCCTCCTTCTGTCTTGTCGCGTCATGCTGTGGCTTGGTCGCTGAGCACGTACTAGCAACCAGCAACCAGCAACCACGTAGCTCCTTCCGTTTTTCTTCGGTTTCTTTTTCTTCTTCTTCCCTGGTCAGCCGGCGAACGTCTCTGTGTACACACACTTCGAAAGTAGATAAACTAGAAGCAAGCAAGCACCACCTGCGCAATTTTTCCTGGAACTCTCACGGTCACAGGCACACTCACTTCGCAGAAACAGAGGAGCGCATCAGTATCGCTCTAGGTATTGTTTTGCGCGACTGGTTTCTGGCGAGGCACTCTTTACATTCCACACGTTACAAAAAAGAAAAAGTGAAAGTCTGAGGTCATCACCTCTCCTTTTCTTCTTTTCCACACTTCACTGCCGCAGCTTGCTCTTTTTTTTTTAACCCTGCAAAGCCCGCTACGTACGATACCCCTCACCTACAGCCCTTAACACACACATACATCTACACCACACGGGCCAAGCGACGAGCCGATGAGCTTCTCATTTTCTTTCTCCACCCCCGCCGGCGAAGCCACGGAGGGCGTGGACGGTGGCAGCCAGCCAGCCTCTGGAGGCTTTCTCAACTGGCCTCCGTTGGGCAGCGTCAGCGGTGACGCAGGAAATGCATCCCCTCCAGGCGCGGATGCCGTGCCGGCGCACGCCGATGGAATGAGCAGGTGGTGGCAGGAGCTGAACGAGGCCGAGACGTTCAGCGAGGGCTCGCGCGTCTTCTTCCGCGTGGTGCCTGCTTGGGTGCCTGCAGTGGGCCTTTTGACGGCCGTCGCTGGCTACTACGTGGTGTTTCGCATTCGACTCTTCTTGGTCAAGTGGTCCATCGCGGAGCGGCGCAAAGCCGAGAGGCGGTACGAGCTCCTGGACAATCTGCGCGGCGCCGTGATCGACGCGGCCGGCTCTGTCCAGTCCCTCGCCGATGACGACGGCGATGAAGAAGACGAGGAGGAGGACGATGAGACGGCCGTGTCGATGCGCGACGTGGATGAGTTCCGCAGCAGCCTCGGCATCCGACTCCCCCGTGACGAGGACCTTCTCTCGGTTGTGGAGAAGATGCTCCTGGTTGACCCGATCCCGGACGGGTGGGTGCTGTACCGCACCACCGCTGGCATCATTCGCTTCTTGAACTTGAACACACAGGAGCTCGCCTTTTTCCCACCCAACAAGCGAAAAGAGAAGGCGCACATCGAGGGCGAACTAGCGCGGCGCAACCGCCAGGCGGTCGAGAACAGGTACAACTTTTCGTACGACGATGACTCCATCGGCAGTCAGTCTCCGACCTCCGCGCGTGCCGGCTCTATTGGCGGCGGCACGCACACTGCAGGGCCGTCGAATCACTTGTACTTTGGCTCCGACGACGGCGATTACCAGGACACCGGGTCTGACGAGACACAGTCGAGCACGTTCAAGCGCATGTTTGGTTACTTCTTGGAGCGCGAGCAGCGCAAGATTCAGACGGAGGTGGCGCGCTCTCGTGGCACGGCCGCAGGGACGCAGCCCAGCAACAGCGCCTCCATGAGCCATGGCAGCGTGCCACCGCTCACGCCCCGTGGCGGAGCTGGTGCGGCGGACAATGCGGCATCACGAAATCCTCGGCAGATGCAGGATCGCGTCGTGGCCTCCAGTTCGATCCGAGGCACGCGTTAACCCCTTCCCCCCTTTCCTCCTCCCCCGTCAAGGCATATTGCCTGTAGCAAGGAGTAGGGGGAGCACAACAACAACATCGGCAACATGCACAACCAGCAGCCACACACTTTTTTTTTTTTTGCGTCACAGTACCGTTCATCGCATGGTAATGAATGATATTCACTTTTTTTTTCTCTCCCTATTCTCACGCACTTGCCTTTTCCTGTGAAGGGCAAGCAGCACTGCGGGCGTGTAGACGAAACTCTATTGTTTTGACGCATACAATGAAAACGTCTGACAACGACGAGAGGCCTGGAGTGTGAGAGAGAACGATAAGGAAGTAGACGTGAGAAGCGACAACGGAAGAAATGGGAAAGTCGTGGTCGACAGTGTTCCTCCGTTTCAAAAAAAAAAATATTGCCACCATACTGCTGTGATCAGTATCACAGGCACATTCACGTTTCAAACAAGACATCTAGCTCACCCCATTCTTTCTTCTCATTTTGGCCCGGCAAGAAGTTGCTCACCTGTCACAGCAGACGGGTTAGGACTGAGCCTGCTACGGTTCAACGGTGCGTAAGCGACAAGACACCGCTTCTTACCCTGGTTTCACCGGTGGCGCTTACTGACACACGCGCACTCGCACTTGTGGCATCCCTTTCCTGCAACGCCGCTGCACTCATCATCTATCATTCATCACGCTTACCTCTCTCCCCCTCTCCCTCTCTATGCTCTTTCTTTGCGCATCCTCCCTTCCTTTCACTTCGCTCACTGAACTTTCTTCTCGTTTCGTTCCACCACAGTGCGTTGCAACCCTATCCTCCAAGCAGCACCATGCCCGGCAAGGAAGTGAAGAAGAACACCAAGGTGGCGGCCAAGCAGGCTGCGCCGTACAAGCAGGCCAAGGCCTCCCCGTTTGTGCCTCGTCCGCGCAACGTCGGTATCGGCCGCGAGCTCCCCTACGCGCGCGACCTGTCCCGCTTCATGCGCTGG